>WEKY01038956.1:0-17371 GCA_013390045.1 Picathartes gymnocephalus
CACTAGCACACCATCCCTCAAACACTGGTATGCTGTCCCCTGGTTTTATCCCTTTCCCTTCTCAAATCCAGTTTAAAGCTCTCTCTAGAAGACCTGGTAACTCTGGTATCTGCAAAGATACTTTTGCCTTTTTGAGACAGGTGTACCCTGTCTGTCACCAGCAGGCCTGGTGTCATATAAATCAACCCCTGATTAAAAAAAAAAAATTTCTGCCAGTGACACTCAGAGCCAAGTACTGATCTGCTGGCTCTTACTGTTTCTTCCCTCATCATTCCTTACAACTGGAAAGAGAAAGGTGAAAACTACTTGAGCTTCCGATCGCTTAACCAGTCAACTCAAGTTCCTGAAGTATCTCAATTACCTTTAGAGTTCTTGTTGCAACTTCACTGCTGTCTACCTGGAAGATCTGAGAACTGTCCCAGGGTACGAAGTTTGCTCTTTTTATCTTTAAGCCAGGAATCAGAGAGGCAGCAGATGACCCTAGCAAGTGGCAGCAATATTTTTTCCTCTTATACTACTACAGCCTGGAAGACTTGCTGTAACTGTTAATGTAACATTTCACAAACACATTCCATTTTCTGATCTAAAAAATTCAAATATTCATAATTCTTCCAAAGTAGTAAGTGGAAGTCACATTGCCCCAAATACTTCAAATTAGAAGGCATTCTTAAAAAAGCTACATTCCACATGCAAGAAAAATAAACTAGCTAGGTACCACCCAAATTGAACTTGATGAGGACTCAGATCTGAGGACAAAAATCACCCTAATGACTCACACAGACAACAATCAGCCAACAGGAATAAAGCTACTGAGCACTCACTCTTCTACTGACAGTCCAAGGACAGGTTTTTGAGTCACATCCCTTGTTAGAAAACACTATATTAACCAGTCCAGAAGGTTTAATTTGGTTTTGTGTTTTAATACAAGTGGACTCAGCTTTAACCACTAGACAGGTTTCCTCCACAGCACACCATGAATGAGGAAATTAATATGTTGCAGAGACTTGACTTTTATCTTTCCCCTTCACAAAGCCCAGCATAATAAAATGGGAAGACATCAGCACAAATAAATACCAAGAGAATTATAAACCACAAATATATGATGCATTAATTATAAACAGACTTGCTTCTAAATAGTAAAGCTCAAGAAGAAAAATGTCTCCCAATATCCAGTTCACTTCCTTGTAATTTATTTTATAAAATGCTTCAGAGACAAATCATACCCTTTAACTGGGTTTAATGACCAGTGCATCCTGCATGCCACCAGGAGCAAGGCTCAGGACCTTCACATCAAACTGCAAGGAAAGCCTACTCACAGTCTATATTTACATGCTTGTTTAGAAAGTAATTGCATTCTGTGCAAAGAAGTAATGCCCTTCGCCTAAGACTAACCCTTTTTGAAAACACACAGCATACGTTTATTTCTTATCTGTTACCTCACCCAGATGCCAAATAACTAAATTTCCTACGATGTCAACCAATAACATGAAGCCTTCATTTGTATTGAATTGATGCAACTGAACTTTTAATCAGCCTCTTATCTCTATCAGTCACTGATTTCCTGTACATTAATGATTTTTTCTACCTCCTAGTCATTTGTTTGTTTAAATTCCCTGGCACTGTTGATACTTTTACCATTTACACTTTGATTTCAGAATTCCTCGTTGAAGTGAAGAACACCACACAGCACAACAGTTTTCCTCTAGATATGCAACTTACTTTCTTGCCGCAAACAAGAAGAGCAGGGTTTACCTCACAGGTTAATTTTAAAACTCCTAATGTGTAAATTTCTCTAAATTGTTTATGGTAAACCTCTCCATCATGATACTAGGAATTTAGGGCTGATTCATAAATACCCAGTTGACATTCTTGCCTCTTTCTTCCCCTACCTCTCCTATCCCAAGTGTTTTTGAGCAAGCCTGAAAATATGAACTGTCCAGATGAAGGGTAATTCTCACAGTTTTGAGAGTACCGCCTGACAAAAACATTCTATTCATCTCTACAAAAAAGCACAACAGCCTTCAGAAAAAATAAAAGGCCAAGATTAGAAGGCATAAGCGTTTTTCTAACACCACAGATTTTACTATTAAACCCAGGATTCCTTGTAAACACAGAGACTGAGACCTTCCATCTGTGCCTGTCAGTAATCACCTCAGAGCTGCAATAAAAGTAATGCCACTAATGCCCATCTTTACCTTTTATTCTGGCTTGAGATTTGCTAGCCAGAGGTTCCAAGACAGCACTTCTGAAGTGCTCTAGCTTCATTGTTCCATACAAGTCAAAGTGAGTTTGCCCATGCAGAAGGCAGTTTGCAAGTGTAACTCTCTGACACATTCTACATAAAAGCATGCTCTCTCACACTTTGTTTACAATCTGTCCCCCCATCTGCTAGAGCCAGCCACTAATAGAAAGACTGACATATTCAAAACAAAATCAGATTTGTGCTGCTTACAACAAAATGTATGGTAGTCCATCTGAGAATCACAAAGGGAATGCTATGAAAAGAATTCTTAGTTGCACAAGGCAAAACAAATCTGTCAATGGTTTGTATGCTGGAAGCTATATACATATTCCAACAGCTACCAGGAAACATTTTTGGCGGCCTTTGCCCAATTCTGTATAGCAATTTGCATACCACAACAAGCAGAAGAGTAACTTCATCAATAGAGAAGTCTGAATCACAGTGAAGCTGTGCTGGTCCCCAAACTTCTGGCTGCTGAACTTCAGATTTGGCCCGGCAGACAAACCATCTATAGGAGGAACAGATCAAGATCAATCTCCTCTTACCTCTACACTTTCCCTACAGTGAAGGAGAAATTAAACTTACTTGTCTAAATCAAAATCTGAGGTAGAAAACTGCAAGGAAGTTTATAAAATAATTCAGCATGGTCCTGTTCAAGATGAAAAATCCTTTTCAGAACTCTATTCTCCTCCCAAAATCTTCAAAACAAAAAACAGCCAAAGACAAACGAATTTTACCACCTGTGTCATCAATATAATTTACACTACTTTTGACAGCCTTGGCTCAGTTTCTAAAGGTGGGCAACAGGGAAAAAAAACCCAAAAAACCCTGTGCTGCCACACCATAATGAATTTAAGGCCTTGTGTAAGATCACTTCCACTGAAGGAAATGGTCCTAACACAACCCAGCTGGACAGCTTACTTGCCACCTGGTTTCCAGTAGCATGGGAATTCATGCAGGCAGTCAGTGATGTGGACTGGGGAAGTAACCAGCACTACAAACAACTGTGGTCCCTGTCCCCAGACCCTTTGGTGAGCAGATCTGAACTTCTGTGTCCACACAGGGGAAGTGAAACAGGCTCTTTCACCAGCACTGCATACATTTTTTCAAGCAAGTATGCCAAGGAAACACAAGCTTGAGCATGCCATGGTCAACTCTACTCTACCGTCTGCCCTTGAAGAGTACCAAAGTACTCCATACAGGTGTTTTCCTCTGGAAGCAACTACAAACCCAAGTTACACAAGAAAAATTATCAGTTTTGTAATGCAACACACAACACGAAAGCACTCGGACTTTACACTAATGACTATAAATTACTCAGTTTTGCACAAGCCTAAAAGTTTTTAGAAGAAAGCAGCTGAGGTAATAACTAATTTACCTTTCACCAGCACAGCTGGGTCCCCACAGTTCTTCCATTTTGCTACGAAAAATTAACATAACTGGAAGAAGCCTCCATGAGGAACAGATATGTTAAATTAAAGGAACTGAAAGAGAAGCAGAATTAACACAACACAGCACAAAACTATAGTGCAGAGACGCCCACAACAACAACACAAGCCGAACAACTCTCCAACAACAATTTCTCTCTTATTACTTCTAGTCTCTTTATTATAAAGATCAGTTTTAAGCCTAAATTTGCTATTTCACAGACCTCAAGCAGAAATTAACCTTATGCTCAGTGTTTGACAGCTGGTCTAGAGGACTAAATTGAGATTAGTTCCACTTTTGTCAAAAATCTGTATTTTTCTAGATTACACCAAAGGCATGCAAGAACATCATATAGAGAACTACTGAAAACACTGATAGGAAAATTGCTAGGGAAGATTATAGAAGCTTTGTATTATTGTAGAACCACTTCTAATACAAACAACACAGCTTATTGTATTTACTAAAGAACAGCTTTACATATTTTCTTCAAAATTAAAGACATTCAACTCCTGTTGAAATCCAGAAGATCAGGCTGGGTTACCCCAGACGTGAGAGAAGCTGCTAAAAGAAGTGGACATGCCTACATGACTTTAATGTTTTGTGAGTCTAACGAATGAAGAAATTTTCCATGAGTTTTTGAAATTAATAAGGTTGTCAAAAAACAATCACTTTTCAGAACAAGTGCTTTGAACACTCACTTTAGCTTTGTCAGGAGCAGCAGTAAAACAAAAACCCCAGAAACCTTGAATCTTTTCACGGAGGTATCAGCAAGAGATTTTAATATATGTTCAGTTCATCATCCAGTAAGGAAGGGTTACCCCCACAAAGGAATTCAGAGAAAACAAACAAACAAAATTAAGATCCTGTACCCAATCCTACACATTCACCACTTGTGCTGAAACTAATATGTTTTAATTAATACATTTAAGTCTTTAGATTTGATACAACTGCTCTGCTAAATCACTAAATTTTAGACAAACCATTTTAGTCAGGGAAGGACTGAGGCAAGAGACTGAGGAGCTATTACAGCATCAGCTATGCAGCTGCTATGAAAATCCAGGCATAACTCTGCTCAAACACATTTCTACAAGTCTGAGATCAGAGACACTTTCAGCAAAAGCCATCTGAAGACTACAAGGTAACTTCTTGTTTCCCTCTGCATGGCATAAACTCAATACAATCACAGAGAAGCACTGAGTTACAAGGAAAACACAAAATTTCAAAGCCAAATGCATCAACAAACTGTACAGTCTTTATGCCAGGGAGTGTAAGAACCTCCATAACTGAGGTTGCTTTCAAATTTAGCTTTCTTTGTATTGACAGAGGTTGGTTTTGAACAAAATATTATTGGTTACCATAAAAAGCAAGTAGAACAGCAAGCAATCATTGTGGAAGAGTGCATAAAAAAAGGAAATGATTGCACAAATATAAACATATTCTCCCTTTCTTTCAAACTGAAGATACAATCTTTGTAAATACACACAAATGCATACAATTATACATACCTTTCCCCACAAGAAAAAGTGTATTATGTACCCTTCAAACATGTCAACAAGTACATTTACTTCTACCTTCATGTTTCATACAAGCACTAATGGGACCATGAGAAGTGCTATGAAATAGAATATTGAATATAAGCAGGACTAATACTAGCAGACAGAAGAGGCTGCCTTGATGTATCCAAAATGATCTTAAACAATTTGACAGGGAAGGGAAAGGATGGCTTAGAGTCACAGAATCTTAAGAGACAGTGGAACAGTGTCTGAGATGTAAATAAAAAGTGCATGCCCTAACACCCCAGTATCTTTTCTGTACAGAAAGAGCATAATAATCTGTTCAGAAAGAAAAAACAAGAATATACCATGCTGCCTGGTAACAACAGATTCACGTGATTAGAAAACAAAATATTCTCACAGTTTTAATATGCACCTGCTGATCTAAAATCCTACTAAAATACAAGAATTCAACTGAAAGCCACAAGGAAAAAGATTGCAATAGAAGCAACTACGAAAGACCTTAGCAAATGGATGCCAGGAAAAGGGCTTCGTAGTTTTTCTTGGTCAACATGTACTATTGGTGCTGAATCTACTCACAGGAAAAAAAAGTTAAATATATTTTACTTTCTATTTTATGAACAGACAGATTATCCTGAGTCATCTGGTATTTTTAAAGTATAAGAATACTACACTTAATGTTCAACACAGTATTTTCCTGTATCACTTGCTAATGTGTGAGGAAAAAAATATCCCATTTTATAAAAGTATTACAGTAACCTTTTCTGATGTACAATTACTCACACTTGATCCAATGGATACTCAGTAGCCACCACACTGTTAAAATAAGTGAACAAAACTTAATCACAATAAGCAAAGATTTTTCATAAAAAAATGAAATGCAAGAGAACAGCCTAGCCTTTACCTAACCTTGACAAACTTCAAGCAATTATTTTGAGAATATTTACTAATGATGCCTAATAATGGAATAATGTAAGACACACATTTGTAAAATCCAATTTACTGGTGTAAGACTTTAGCAAATTTTCAGTCATAGTAAATTTAGTCACTTTCTTCAAATTTCTACATAAGACCTATATGAATGATGCCAATCAATTACTCAAATGTATTCTAGGAAATTACCAACAGTGTAATTTTCATGTACATAACATTTGAAAGACTCTGAAAGCCAACCTTTACACTGCAAACTGAGCACTGCAATTTATATCTTAAACAACCACACCTTCCACAGTATTATAAACTCTTATCAATGAAAACCTTTTAAGATATCCGCATGTAGATATCTTATTTGCTATAAATTAATAGCACTTGAAATCTTTAAACTCGTCTTATTTTACTCAAATTTTCTTAAAATATTAAACTTGAACAAAAAGATTAATCTGTTCTGTATGAGCATAAATTAACTGTATTGTGTAAAAGAATCCCTAAAAATACTTCTCAGATTACATTTTGTAAATCAGGGCAGTACAAGCATGAGTTTATGTCAAAATTTTGGCATTTCAAATAAACAGTGCACATTAACAAAGAGAAACACAGCATAATCTTTCCATTCACCAATGTTATCTGAAAACTGTTGATGTGTGCTTCATCGAAAAAGAATTAGTATTTTAGAAGGTTACTCAGCTCTTTGTCTAAGTTACTGTGAAAAATTATGCTACTTTGATACAGTGCAGGAAGGTTTTCTGACATTTTAGTACTTTAGGCCTGAGAATCTTAAGATACATAAAACAAGAAAAGTAACAAAATCTTTTCATTCTCCCCACTACTGAGTTTAAATACAAATGTTAAGTAAACCCCAATTCATCCTCTCGTAACACAAGGCCTGAGGAAAATAAATGGCAGGCTCACCATAAACTAGTTTGAAAAATGGACATCACCTTCTGCCAAAAGAGAAGAAAATAGCACAAGATGTATGAATATTTTGTCGCTGCCAAATGGAGTTACAAAGAGGTGGCTATAAAGACAAGTGGCTTACAGCAATATAAATAACTTGAGTAAGAATAATTCTAGTAAACCAAGTAATAGGTTTTCAACTGACAATTCACAACAGAAACTCAAAACCTGCTACACAAAAGTACAGTTCTCTCTTGGACAGACTAACTAAAGTTTCCTCCAAACAGACTAAATGCCACCAGGAGGTGTTCTCTATACACATACCACTAACACTGACTTTTACAAGCGAGTCCTGTGGCTCACAGCCTCCAAACTAATAATCACTAAATGAAAAATAGGGTGAACAGGCCCTACCCTCACAATATTAGTAGTGCTGTTAGGTCTACTGTTCCTAGAAATCTAGTTAATTTTATTGACTATTTCTCTTTTTGGCATAAAGTCAATGCTTGGCATGTAATTCTCAGCTAGTTTGCAATACTGGTTTTCAGATGATGTTAATTACTGTTATAGGAATGACTAGGCTCTTCAGTACTAGAAATTACATAATATCTGGGTAAGGAGCAGAAAAACATCCAGATTTTCAAGAATCTCGCATGTGGAGAAAAAAAATGAAACACCAAAACAACTAACCACATAAGAAGGAAATACATGATCATCTGATCTCACAAAAATAGGTACCTTGCAATTAAACACAAATCTAAAATACAAGAAGCATGGAGGAGGAACTTGGTAATCACCATTCAGAAACAAAATTTTTCGTTCACCTCTTCAATATTCTCAGAGCTAGAAAATTCCTGGAATAATCAACTTGTTTCTGATTCCACTGAAATGAAGGGGAAAAAACCCACCTTAAGTACGGGCGCTAGCCTGTAGTCAGAGATTGAATTTAATTTTTCACAAAAAGACCCTCTGAACAAAGAAAACAAGTGCAGGTGTGACAGAGGTCCGAACTGCTTGAACTGCATAACTATTCTAATTCTTTTCCAGAGGGACCTGACCAAGGCACAACAAAATCTTCTACATCTCCACTCAATTTTGCTTGAAAAATCGATAGCAGATATAGGACTGAAAGTAGGTTTGCTTGTATGCATGGTTCTCCTCTTATTAATTAGAGGGATGAAATGAAATCCACTTCAGAAGCAATATCCTAACAAGAAAAAGAAAGGGGACAAAAGAAGATGAGGAAAGACTAAACTGTCCATTGGGCAAGACACTCTTGCAAGTAAGGATGATCTTCAGACCAATCACAGCTGCAGCTGAAACTCACCTGCAGCTGTTCTGCTTTCCTAACTAAGCTGGCTGATAAGCAAAGCTTCCTGAAGTAAAAGTGCACCAGACTACAAGACTTGCTGTACACAAAGACTGAACAAATGTGTCACAGCTACTGCCTTGAAGGGGTGTAATCTTTTAACCACATCTTTTGAACACATGTACTTCGTATAGGATGCAAAATGCACTGCTATCTTCATAGCAGATTAAATACTCAGCCTAACCAGTATACCTATTAATCCAAGCTGACCACCAAATTTGCCCCCTAAATTAATTCCCTTATGAAATTAACAAAAACGGTCCTTAGTTTTGAACCAACAATTCCTTGAAGCAGCAGAAAGGAGGAAATGAGTAACTAATAGACAGTGTATCTCTTTTACAGCTTCATTCTGAGCATCTTTGAGAACATCAGGAGAGGGAAAATGTCAGTGTTTTACCACTACAATCAGTACTTAGTCTTCAGCTATTCTGCTTAGCAGACCTCACAAACAAGAATATATTAAAGGCACTCAGAAGACAAAACTCTCAAAGGTTCTACTACATGTCAAATTTCTGTCAAGATATTCAACTTTTGCAGATTTGTTTCACTAAGTCAAAACCAACGCTGAACCTAGTGCTGCAAGAAATCACTAATTTTAGATTTTAGGAAAAGTTCTGACCCTAAACAAATGTTATTTCATCTTCCCATCACTATGAAAGAAGTATCCTAGAAACACTCAGCAGGCTGCTCAGGGTTTCCCCCAACGCCCAGGAGCATGGTTTCTGCAGGCACAGATAGAAAAGATTACACATTGATGCTGAGATTACATGTACAGGAAAAAGCTTTTCTACCTCCTTAGAAAGTCCAGGGAACTACAGAATCAACTGGCTTATACCCTTCAAGGTCCTCTTTCTTTTATAAAAGCTCTTTCCTTTCAAAAAATTTAAAACAGACTAATTACATGCTGCAATTCCAAATCAGTGCCAGCAACAGATATGGACATTGAGTTCATTAAAAAAACCCAACTCTAAACATTGATAGAGAAAAACAGGAGAACTACTTAAAGACAGGAAGTATATTCAGTCATGATTTCTTCTATCATATGTACAGCAACGTGTGTAGACCACCACCTTCTTAAGCAGTGCTGACTTTACTGAGCAATACAAAGTTACAAGAGTCAGGGCAGAACAAAAGGTGAAAAACAAAGGTCATTAGATCTATTTACATGCCACCTTTTCGGTGGAATATAAACAATTTCCTTTCTAAATAAAGTTCTAGTCACACACCAACGCTATAATACAAAAAGAGACACATTTCTCCTTCAAATTAGTTTAAAAAAAAATCCTTTACACTACTCAACAGAAACAAGTTTCCTACAACCTTCCAAACAGTACCTCGGCACACTTGTACAAGGAGGTCAATCGCCTTTCAGCATCTTATAATAACACCCAGAATGGGGAAATACTGGAAAATGGCTCTCTGATGCAAGCTAGGAATTAAAGCAAAATCCACTGGAGACATTCTCACTCCAGCTGGAAAATTACACAATCAACTCAAGAGTGAAGTATTACACAGAGAATGACAATTGAAAAAATTTCCAGGTAACTGGACATGAATATCAGTAAGACCTGAAGCATAATGCCAGAGACTAACAGAAAAAAGAAAAAGATTCTGTTTTCTTTGTGTGCATTGTGGACTCAAAATTTTACCTATTAATAAAATCTCTTTAAACATGTGCTCTGTTAAAGATAATAGTAATCAAACCTGAAATACAGAGGTAGCCTTAATAATTATGGAAGCCAGTTTTCCAGACAACAGAATATTCCTGCTATTTGCCAGTAATATTAAATAGAAAAGCCCATTCTTCAAGACAAAACCATGCATTCTTAAAAACCATTAAGTGAAATAGTTACGGAGCAATTTTGTGTCTAAAAAAGTAAAAAGCTATCTCTAATGTACCAGCAGTGAAAGCACTGACTGCCATAGGCACTAGGATACGTGTAGAGTTCCATGTATCTGGATTTCGCCATACTTTGTCTGGTGTAAACCTGTTGAATTCCAGCTCTTAGGTCATCCCATATCTGGTCAAGACCAATCTGTTTAAGTCCATGCGGGTTCTGACTCCTATTTGATGACATTTTGTATTTCCTGTAAAGTCTTCCAGTGCAACAGCCTGAGATCTTGTTATTCCTCCATCAGAATCACAAGTCAAGTAACATTCTAAACTCAGTCGCAGCAACTCAGCAAGATATTCTCTACACACAAAAAGTGATGTTTCCCAGGAAGATAACCTACAATAGGAAAAAAAACACATACACATTATATGACAGTCCAAATTTATCCACACTAAAGATATAAAATTATTTCATTGAAATATTGTTGTTTACACATATGAGAAATCCATCTTAAAATGTGAAATACAAAAACCAAGGAACATAATTTTGCAATTCAGCAACTCACTATAAAATGAGACAGTACCCAGAGTTATCCAAAGGCTGCAGACACTTAGATCAGTGCAGCTGACAACAAAACCCTAATGCTAACAACAAAACGTAACAGCAAAAAAAGCTTTCCAAGCAGCAGACACTATTTACAGCAAGTGTAAATAGTTCCTTCCCATTCAACAGTAGAACTGCAGTACTTCTGAGCAACTCTGGGTACTGTGGTAGCTCATTGTTTAACAAACATGTGAAAGATTAACCAGAAGATATGACAAGTAACTTTTTATTCAGTTATCAATAACTCTTCCAGACTTGAGATTCTCTTACAGGTAACCTGAAAGGCAAAGGCATTTTGGAAGCAGAGAATTTTTCTACCTGGCAAGCATATGCTTACATTGATTTCTTCGCTAAGTAGGAGAACACTACTTCCTCCAAGATCATTTTACCAGCAAGAGAACATGCAGTCAATAATGGTGGGAAGAAAGAACTGCTAATAGGAGTACACAGAATAAATATTGAATGAATTGTGAATGAAACAATCAAAGTAAGAAAATGTGCTACTCCCATGAGTTTTAAGTGCACAAAGTTCAGTGAAAAGATGACTACTAATTCATCAGCCTCGTGATATGATGGAGAAGGAACACAGTCACCTGGAAAGGCCCACTGAAAACATCAAGTAAAGAAGATCCATTTTTACACAAGTCCATAAAAATATTTTTGCAATTTAAACATGTCTTATCCTCCACAGCAACAAAATTAAGATTATATCAAAAAAGTCAATGTAAAAAATTAGCCCACAAATAAGAGAGTTGTACTAAGTCGGGACCAACTTAATCTTACTGGTGTCCTTCCATTCATATAGGGAGCTTAAAAGAAAGATGGAAAAAGACTTTTTATTAGCAACTGTAGTGACAGGAGAAGGGTCAATGGTTTTAAATTAAAAGAGGGTAGATTTACAGTAGCTATAAGGAAGAAATTCTTTACTGCGAGGGTGGCAACTGGTTGCCCAGAGAAGCTGTGGATGCCTAGCGCTGGCAGTGTTTAAGGCCATGCTGAAAGGAGCTTTGAGCAACCTGATCTAGTGGAAGGTGTCCCTGCCCAAGACAAGGAGACTGAACTAGACGATCCCTTCCAGCCCAAATAACTCTGTCATTCTGTACCCTTGACATAGCTCATTGACTGGAATACTCAAAACACAGTGAAACATTATGGTTTTCCATTTTTCTACAGACAATACAGCTTTATGATAAATCTCTCATCCAAGGCTCATACGAACCCTTCCGTAATTTCAAGAATCGTATAGGCTGAGACCAAATAAATCCTATTATTTGTTCTTGATCTCTGAGCAGCAGAAAATAAAATATATTCCTTCAGGACCTACAGTTAAGTCATAGGTGCTTTGTCACAGCCACTTCTAGGCTACTCCATGTTCCACTCCAGGCTTCACAGAGTTTTGAAGATTAACTATTGTGTTATACCCTCTCTGACCTCCATCCAATTATCTGAAGTTCTCTTCTGCCTTTTCTCCTGGACCCTAAAAAGACCAGCTGAGATAGTGACATTTTTTCAATCTTTTCAGTCAATGATTGTCTTACTACAGTAACACAGAAACTACCACTCCTCACAGTCCTTAGCTTTCCCATCACCCATATGCATTTAAATCTCAAGCTCTAAGTAAAAACACCAAGAAGTACTTTCATTATGTGAGTCTCAGCAACAAGTACTGTCTCATTTTAATCTGATATACAACTGATTATGTAGCTAATTTTCTTTTTTACAGGAGTAACAGTTACTCAGACGATTAGGTGGAAAAGCAAGAATTCAATCAATATATGTCTTAGAAAACACACACCTAAAATTCAACCCTGCCATTTTTGTTTCTCTAATTACAGCAAGCTAGTTATTAAAGACACATGACAATCATGCATCATAATGCTGAAGTGCAGCCTAGATCATACCTTGCTTGTATTTAACTTCTTTAATTTCTGGAAACCAAACCTGCTGCAATACTACTGATGATGGACTTTCAGGACTGAGCAACAAAAGCCAGGATGAACAAAGGTCCACGAGTGGCCATTTACCTCCACTGCAGGAAATACTCTGTGCATGTTACACACCCACATTGTTGGACTGTGATCCTAAGTCAGCACTGCAATAAAAGCAGGAAAATCAATTCAATATCTGCAATCCAGGAGAGCAGAAACACTTAAGATTTCTTAAATCTGGTAGTATCTGAACTCTCCATAGTACAAGAGAAGACACAGTTCTGAATCTGCAACCCCACGACAACTGCAGTACGTGTAAGAATTAACTGACCATCACTTGCTTATTAATCTGCCAATAGCAAGCAGCCTGGGGTTAGAGTGCATTTGTGTAAAAATGTGTTGTTTGTGTTTTGGTGTACCCAATACAAAATACTTGATTGCTGTATAGAGAGTTTCTAACAAAAGGCCAACCCCTTGCTAGCTAGCAGAACGCATAACCAGCAGATGTTGACTTTCCCCCTCTACACAGATGGAAATATTTAACTCTCCTCTCTAATTAGACATCTCCTAGTTTTTATGTACCCTGGTGCATCTATGAATACTACCTTTTTCCAGAATATTTTCAACCCAAGATGTTCCTCATTCACTCTGTATTAATCTTCCCTCCCCTTCCCCTAGAGTAAACCTCTGTATTTAAGTCAGGATCTAGCTATTAAAAATGCTATGAAAAAGAACTTAATTTTGGGGTTTATTTTCTCATGCAGTCCACTATATAAAAAAACTCTTTATAAGTCATAATTCCACTGCATTTGACACTACCTCACTATCCTCTGGTTGGCTTTCAATTTGACTTTTGCAATTAAACACATGACTACGGAATGACAGTACCATCTCACTAACTTCCTAGACTCAAACAATTTACTTCTTCCAGTTAATTACTAGTTAACAATCAGAAAATAAAGCAATAGATAATAACTCTATACGTTACTATTAATTTTTTGCAGATTTATTAATGTGCAGAAAAATTGAAAGATAACTACTCATATATTACTTTACCAGGAGTAAGGTTTCAATACATAAGAATACTTTAACTACAAAAGCATATTTATGAAAAGAACTATTTGAACTTAGTGGTTAAACTAAACTACGGTATTAAATTTATAGAGCAGGGGTAACACAAGGCTATGTTACTTTGCACAGCTGTTAGTATACACAAACATATGAAATTCTATTTCATGTGAAAAGTGCTATTACTGTGATTCACACACAAAAAAATCTTTCCTGGGCAAAAATTCTTGAAGGTCAAATTGAGTCCACAGTAGTTACACTGCATCTCTTCACTCAACATCCCAATTGCTAAAAAGAGGCAGAAAGAGTTCCTAAGACAGATTTCTCAGTGCCCAGGCTGTGCGCAACTGCCTGAATTAAAACCTCATCATTAAGTCATGACCTTTAAATCAGTGAGATCTCTCCCTTGCAAAGTGCTCTTGGCAGGACTATGCAAAAGCTGGTCTTGAACTGACCATCACCGTGCTTTCTCGCCCAAACAGATCAGACTTGCTGCTGATCTGCTTCAAGGACAAAACCAGCTGCCTGAGTTGCAACATCTGCTGTGTAGCTGTGGACCAGAGAACCCTAGACTTCATTACAGCTTCAGGAACAGCTATATATGCATGAGAAATATTACCGCTGCAGTTTCCAGACAATATATGCACAATTTGATGCAGCAGTATGATAGTGTTCAATGCCAGATAATCTTGCAACCCTGCACTCAAGTACTGCAACTAAAACAGTCCAAACAAAAGGAGGTAACACTTCTGCCAAAACTTTTAAAACAGCCTTGAAAAGAAATGTTACTCACTCTTTTTCATTACTTGGGGACACACATCATAATAGATAAACCCCATATGCAAAGAAACACACTGCATTATAAAACACTGGGTTTGTTTTTATTGATAATCTAATAATAAAGAGCATTTTTTTAAATATCACATCTCTGTGGAAAATGATGTGTATGCTGGAAGAGGCCTTCAGGAAAATGTGAAAGTTAACCCTGCTTTTATCTAAAAAACGTAATAAACTCCACCAGACTTTCAGCATCCCAAGTTAGCTGCTGGAGCAAATACCTAATTTTTACATCCTAACACAATACAACTTCCAGCTTTACAGCTCCAAGGCCTGTGCATCACCTGTTGTTCTCCCACAATCCCTTATTTCTAAATTACATACTTTAAGATAGTTTACTTCAGTAATTACAGATAGAATTTGAACTTGTCAGCTTCTTGCATAGTAAGAACTTACAGGTTCAGAGCAAGGTATCCCCGGTGATGCAAGAGCCCAGAAAGCACTGTTTTAAAGATGCAATAAAGAGGCACAATCTCTAGACTTACTTCATCTCTTGTCTAATTTCAAATACGAGGAGAACATTCTTGTCATGTCTAATTGCATGAGTTTAAGTGACCGGATTTAATCACATTCAATCCAAACACATTTGGGAAGAGAAGCAAGTTTCACTAATAAGCTATGGTGGAATGAATGTCACTAAAAAATTAAGTTAAAAGACCTTCAGCATTATCAAGTTTCCAAAGTTTACAAGCATGTGTATTAGAAGTCAGAATTTCACCTCTGTACACTGCCTCAAATCAATTTTCTAAAACTGAATGCAAGTTCTCCAATAACAAGAGTACAGTGCTAGTTCATTTGGACAGTTGGCTGCAGGTCAATATCTTTTGTAAAAATTGGTGCAAGTGACCATGCTCAGGTTAGTGGCCATTAAAAGCAACATATCAGCCCTCTGGGCTGAAAGAATACATCACAATAGAAGTTTAATCTTTGGCTTTAAAAGTCAAGAAAAATGACTACATTTAGTACAGTCACTCCCTTAAAAATGCAGGATGAAATTCCTCTTGCTAAACTCTTTTCTCCACACTTTTCCAGCCCAACTCCTCTAACTTACTTTATTCTGCTCTCCTGTTGCTGTACTTCAGCAAGTCTGATCCAGAAATTCAACAGCTGCTCTTGTGTTCATCAAACAGCAACATTCAATAAGGTTTCTGACCAGTTTTACTCCCTCAAAGTCTCTACACGGAGCCAAGGCAACTACTCAGGTTACCCAAGATATTCAATACTGATGGAACACTATATGACACAAGCCCACAAGTATTTTAAAAGAACTGAAACAGAAGCACACTAAACACTACCTTAGGTCTAGCACAAGCTGCGTGCTTATTCTTACATTATTTTAAAAACAAAACACTGCATGTTAGTCTATACTCTAGCTAACATAAATTTCAAAATGGCTATAGTTGAAGTGACCCTTAGGTGTTACCATATCAAAATATTTGGCAAGTTTTTGTCCTGCAATCCCCATCCAAAGGTGCACTTATTTTTTCAGCATTAACCTTGATACAAAACATACCAAAAAATAAACCAAACCCCTCTTGCAACTGAAGTAGTCAATTCAATATTAGTATATCCTCTCTTAGCAAACACGGTCAGTTTCAGAGACAGGAAGGACACTGCCAATGATCCAGCCTACAAATCAGACTGAAGATTCTTCTTGAAGTCATGTAAACACGTTTTGAAAAAGGCATGCAAATGCTAAATACAGAGCTAAGAACAATATATCTCCCTTCACATCTGTGAAGTTTGCCTGTTAAGATACAATCTACATGATTAATAAGATAAAAGTGCTGGGAGCCTTACATAAGTATATACTTGTATACCTATATAGGTATATACTTATATAAATATTTAAGTATAACGTGGGGAGAGATTTAAAATTTGTTTGTTTTCACCTTTTACTTCTTTGCCTTTACAATTTATAAGCTATTTATTTGAATTTTTTTTCCAGGTTAAAAAAATGCCTCTTGACTCCTAAAGGATGCAATTTCCATTCCAGCATGTATTTGTCTGATGAATGGAAAGAGACTAGAGAAATAATTCTATTTTGTCCCTATAATCACTTGCACTCACAGTTTATGATTTCAAAGACACCTTTCATATTCATGTACCTGCAAATTACTTGACTTCAGTTGAGGCTAGCATTACGAGCTCTAAACTGTAACACTGCTTAGTTGAGCCATGGTCCTGCATGCAACATTATACAGCACTCACATTTCTGTCCAGAATTATTTTAGGCCACTAAATACAAAGGCTATAAGCTAGGTAGACAGTTTATGTATTTCACATGACACAATCCTTAAAGTAAGACTAGGAACAAGCATAATGTCTGTAGAACTTCACATGCGACAAGTGTGTAATTAATCAACATCTGGAGAATCTGCCTTTAGCAGACATTTTCACTGTGCCCCAGCAAAATGACACAACTATTGTAGAAAATGGTTATTCCAGAAATCAGTACTAGAAGAGAAATACTAAAATTTTTTCTCCCTTTTCAGTAAAGATATTTAAGAGACAAATTACAAAAATCACAATGTTTGGTTTCTCTGTATTATTACAAAATACATGTAGTGTGAAAAGCTTTAGCTCATCTTATTTTCAAGGGAGTTAAATTCAGTTCATTATGAGAAAAGGCAGAGATGTATGCACGCATTCCAGCCTTCCAAAAGTTGCCTTTGGGTGGTAAAAAATTCCATGCAGCATTAAAAAAAAAAAAA
>WEKY01038956.1:27288-42883 GCA_013390045.1 Picathartes gymnocephalus
GGCGGGCGGGGGAACCGCGGCTGCGGCTGCCCGCGCCAGCAAGGCCAGGTGGGGCTGGGGCTTGGCCTCTTTACGGAGCCTGCCCGCCCGCATGAGCTGCTCGGCGGGAGAGGCCGGCCGACCGCCATCTCCTTGGTTGTCAGGCCCTGCCCTGCCTGAGGGGTCGTTGCTCCGATCTCTCCCCAAGTTAGTCCAGTGCCAGAAGAGCTGAAGCATGAGCTGAAAGACTTGGGAGTGATGGTTGATGAAAAACTCAACATGAGTCGGCAGTGTGCGCTCGCAGCCCCGAAAGCCAATCGAACTTGGGCTGCATCAAAAGCAGCGTCGGGGCCAGCAGGGGCGAGGGAGGTAATTCTGGCCCTCTACTCTCCTTTGGTGAGATCCCACCTGGAGTGCTGGGCACAGTTCTGGTATCCCCAACACCAGAAAGACATGGAGCTGTTCGGGCAAGTGCAGGGGAGGCCACGAAGTTGATAAAAGGACTGGAGCACGTCCCATGTGAACATAGGCTGAGAGAGCTGGGGCTGTTCAGCCTGGAGAAGAGGTTGTGTGGAGACCTCATAGCAACCTTCCAGGATCTGAAAAATCCTATAGGGAAGCTGGAGAGGGGCTCTTTGTCGGGACCTGTAGTGACAGGTAGAGTAATGGGTACAAATTAAACGAAGAGAATTTCAAGTTAGATATTTGGGAGAAGTTCTTTACTGTGAGGATGGTGAGATGCTGGAACAAGGGAATAAGTTGTCCAGGGAGGTTGTGGATGCCCCAACCCTGGCAGTGGTCAAGGCCTGGAGCAACCTGTTCTAGTAGGAGGTATCCCTGCACATGGCAGGGGGTGTTGGGACTATATGGTCTTTAAAGTCCATTCCAAACTCTTAACATTCTACGATTCCTTGTGTTTCAGGATGACATAATTAGACATGATAAGACTTTCCTCCATCCACAGCTAAGCAGCTGCTTTTGTATTTATGAGAAACATGGGTTTCTAAAGTGTCCTGGACATAGTGAATGGCACCACACTGAGTCTGGGAGCCCGAGTGGATGGTACAGCTGTGCATTAACAGTGTGTCATTGTCAAGCAAGTGTTAAACCAAACTGTGAAGCTCCTCTGAGTTATTCACATCAGGAATCATTGCCCCAAAATGCATGAACATTGCCTTGAAAAGTGAGAACATTGCCTTCAATTAAAGTGTGGCTTTTGTAAGAACATAGCAATCTCTCTGTAATTGTGAGTTTCAGAGTAGTAACAAAACAACTTGGAAACAACACTGCGAAGAGAAGAGGGTAGAAATTGAAAAAAAGGAAATTATACTGTTCAGCTGTGAGCTGCTTGGAAGATGTGTTAAGGTATTTGGTCTGACTTACTGAGGGATAAGAAATTACATGAACCTGTTTGCAATCTGCAAACAAATTTAAACAAAACCACCTACTGCAGATAACTTTAATGTATGATGATAAAACATAAACCTCCTAGCAAATTTACATCACTCATTTGTGGATTGAAGGTGGAGCAGTTATTTTTTCTTTCTAAGGATATGAAATTGATGATACAAAATCATTCCAAAATTAGGACAGGTTTCAGAAAAGTAGTGTTTTGGAGTCAGTTCTGTCTTATTTATTCCTGAAGGAAAGAGAAATGGGGAAGGAATAGGAAGAAACAGAAGATTTCTTTTCTTTGCAAAATGTTTCACTTGCATTCTGGTTCTACCAGCTGTTCACCTTTTCTGAAAATGGGCCTTCTCAAAGCTAATGGTTCTTAATCATGTAAGTGCTGGAAAAATTATTTCCCTGCATAATAATGTCTTTGCGATGGCCCAGCCTACTGAAGTGGACACAAGCAAAGCCACTGACACAGCTCTTGCAATGAAACAGTGGTGACTAAGGAGCACTGTCTGAGGAACTGGGTTAATGTGAGGCAGGGACACTGTCTCGGTTGGTTGGGTAGCATCACAACGCTTCTGTTAATTTTGCCTATGTAGATATACTTTGCAAGTACCACTCCTGGGCATGACTAAATTTCTGGTTTGCTGACATTCATGAGTTGTAGTAGAGGAGAGTTTGTGTTGGTCAGCATCAGCATGACTAGTTCTGCATGGTGTGTTAAAGACTGGGGACAGTGAGGGCAAACAAAATAGTCTGTGGGAGACAGGAACCAAATCCAGAGGAGGGTGAACTGATCATGAAAAATAAGGACTGATTTTTCAGTCTTGGAAAGTTAGGTTTTGGTGCTGTATTTTACAGCAGTTGTCTTTGTAGGTAAAGGCATCATTGTTTTAAAACCTAAAACCAGGGGACAATAGAGCTATGGATAGCAAGGAAAGTGGAAGAAAATTTACAGGAAGGGAACAACTTAAGGGGAGAAGGAAGGCCTGAATTGACACCATCTTGCACTAAACTGTATTTTTTTTTTTTTTTAGCTTTTGTGATTAACTGCTGTACAAGCCTGAGATCTGACAGTTTGGAGTGTTGAAATTTGTTTCTCTTTTTCCCCAGGGTTGCATTATGATTTGTGTTCACTTTGTAGAGGCAAGGCACGATTCTCATTTTATTCAGGATAGTGGCAGCTGAGTTGACACACTGAAAAGGTAGGCCATAAAAAAAGCCTGACCAGACAATTCGGACATGCTGTATAACATAGCTCCTTCATACATCCATTGAAAGAATTCCAACAGCAGGGTAAGCAAGCAGTCATAGAGAGAAAAAGAAATTGAATGCCAAAATACCTATAACCAAATTACTCATAGCAGGATGGCTAATGCATTTTAAATTGTCCAATGGAATTTATGTATTTTGCATGAAAGTAGAGAAGCTTCCCCTAGAGACTGTGGCAACCAGAATTTCTAAGACAGATTTCACGAGAAAAATCCACTCTTTTTTTTTACTAAAATGAGTTTGTGGTGCTGCTGAGACGGGCCTGTTTTCAAAATAACTCACAGGTCTCACACTTGTTGCATCGGCAATGAATCAGCATACACTAAGCAGGAAAATTATCATGACAATGTTTGCTGTCAGTTTAAGAAGGTAGCTCACTCGGCAAAGAAGAAAAGCCTGAGTCATTCAAAGAGACAGAGTTGCAGCGGCTGCTAGTTTATTACTTCTGTCAGGAAACTGGGCTGATTTGGAGGGATACTTTCCCTGCTAGCTACATCTGCAGTGCTGGTCTGAAAACAGTAATTATATCACCCCCTCCATACAGCCAGGAGGACAGGCTTGGTATAGGCAGGGTAGATGACAACCAGATTTGGTAAAGATTGCATGGCTGTATTGGACATCTCTTGCTTTTTCTGGCAGATCTGTTTTGCTCAGTGTTTTGGTCAAGAATGTTTGGCTAAGCTCATAAGTGGTGGTTCCCCATTTGAATGCTTTATTCCTGCTTTTGAGCTGAGCACAGTTTGCTCCCTAGCTCTGAGAGCCTCTGTTTTTGAGCTAGTGAGAGGCTGCAGGCATGTTTACCCCCTCGCTGTTCCTTCCTGGGGGGATTGCAAGCTAAGATATAGGAAATAAAAAACAACATGTTCGGGAAAGGGATATATGATTGTGTACAATATGTGAGCATACTACCCATTTCTTCAGCTTTTTTGTTGAGTAGAAAATTTGAGTTTCAGGATTTTCCATTATTATTGCTTCTAAATCAGTCTTGGGCTCAGTCTGGCATGCACATCTGTGTAAAGTAACTGAGAAGAGGTATCACCTGTGCTTCCAAATTCAAGGGTACCTAAAAGAATCTGTGAATGACAGGTGATACTCCACTGCTCTGCTGCTTCTTGTTCTGTGAACCTTTGCGGAAAGGCAAAAAACATTTTGCAGAGATCAAATTGTTCTTCACAAAGGCCAGTCTCTGAATGTGTCAGACAGGTAGATCCAGGCTCCTGTATTGAATAAAAAGGCAGCTTAGGAACGCTGCACAAACATGGTAACCTCTGGTTAATCTGCTCCTTTTATAAGCATAGGCCAATGTTTTTATTGTCAAGCGGTCTTGCTGTATCACCACTAGGAATGATATGATGTGTATACAATTGTGTATAGGGGGCACAGGACAACAGCTCTCCTCAAGCGTCCTGTTTCTTTCTCTTCTCTGACAAGTTGTCTGTCAACTGGACGATTGACTGTTTCAGAGGTTTGCAGCAGTCTGAATTCCAGCACTAGAGTAGAGAAGAGGAACAGAGAAAAGTTGAGTTAGAAGGGAGCTACCCATATTTTGCTCCATGAGCACTTTGGACTAATCACTTATAACAGTTCTGACCTCAAATTGGGATGTAGAGATTTCATGCAGAGTAGGATCACAAGAAGTGAAGCATCATTGCCCATCCAGAGCAAAGAAAATTTGTCACTTTGTGTAGAAGATGAGCAAATATTCACCTTGTTCTCAACTTTAGGATATTTAAATTCCAAATTGGAGAGTGTTCATACATCTAAAGGCACACATATGCTCTGGGAATTCATAATAGAAAGAAGATGGTGGTAGTTTTTTTGTTTGTTTTGTTGGGTCGTTGTTGTTGTTATTTTATTCTTTTTTCCTTTGCAATAATTTCTAGACTAAAAGCTTTTGATCAAAAATGGTCTTCTTCTACTAATGCCTCTGCTATCTCCTGTGGCAAATAATGCACTGGTCCACGGCCTTTTCTTTTTCTGTCCTGTCCTTCATTGAGCTGAAGGTTTTGCTTAGGCCTGAGATCCAAGACTTGGCATTGGTTTAACTTGTTAGACCTCTTTCTTTGTAGGAGTTTTTACAGACTGAAAGACAACCTTGGTTATGCTTCTCTTTTTTTTTTTAATTTTGAGTAGCAGCTAATCTGCTGCTAATGTAGCAGCACTCTAAGTTGCCTTGATCTTTAGTAAAGCTAGTATTTCTTTTGTTTGTTTTCTGTAGTTATTTGATATTTTGTGATGATGAACAGGCAGCTGTTCACAGACACAGCACGTGTAATGAAGGAAATTGATGTTCCCTATGAACATTGTTCATAGAGGAGTACTGCTCTTTGGGCTTAACTTGTTTCTCACTGTATTTTTTACCTGAGGGGAGGAGAACAAGGAAGAGCAGTGTCACAGAACCAAGCCACAGCTCAGCTTTTCACACTCAGCAGATTCAAAACAAGAGTTTATCCTTACTTCATTCTTCCTCAGGCTGAAACTTCAGACCTTCCAAGGCTTGCTTTCCTTGGTTTGAGCCCACTGAGATGCTTCACAGGACACATTCTCTTATAGGGTAATTAGAATCTCTCTAATCAGCATTGGGTCTACCTCTGTACACAGAAATCCTAATGATGCTTTAATTGGCCACCTGCAAACAGAGACTAGACAGGAGTAAGAGAATAAAAGTGAATATTTGTTTGAAGGCCTTCAAGGGTACACCCTGGGGAGCACACCCTGGGCTACCAGACCCAAGATGGACCCCAAGATGGACGACAAGGCACGAGTTCTTACCCCAGTTATAGGTTTGGGTACATTAGCATATCAGCATAAATTCGCCAATTAAAACTTCAGCTACTGATGTAATTCTCTCCGGTTTGCCCCCCTTTCTTTAGCTGTTGGTTTACACTTTCTGGGCTTAGGACCATCCAAGTGTCCTTGGAGAGCAGGCCTGGAGAGGGTTGTTATGTCTGTCACTGCCCGAGAGAGCAGCTAACAGGTTACAAAGCACTTCAGAGTTACACACACTAAGTACAACAGGATCTAAGAAATATAAGTTAAAATTCAAGGCATCACTAAAAGCAGGAAGATCTAGTAAGGAGCATGGCAGGAGATTTTTTGTAGGATATTTAAATACTGACAAGCTTCTGATTTTTCCTTCAGTGCCATGATACTCCAAAGTTTATATGCTTAAACCTTATGGTTTAGGTCTTGTAGAGGTTTTCGGTGGAAAAAAATAGGTGGAGGAAATATTTGTATCCTAACTTCTCACTAGCTTGACAGGTAAACCTAGTGAATTGTAATATAATAAATTGCAAGAAGGGAAATTTAAGTGAGGTATTAGGAAGAAGTTCCTTGCTTCGAGGTGGTGAGGCACTGAAACAGGTTATCCAGGGAGGTTGTGGATATCCCAGCCTGGCAGTGTTCAAGGCCAGGTTGGATAAGGCCTGGAGCAACCTGGTCTAGTGGGAGGTGTCCCTGCCCATGGCAATGGGGTTGGGACTAGATGGTCTTTAAGGTCCCTTCCAACCCCTTAACATTTTGATTCTAAAACAGTCACAAAAAGAATGATTTGTAATAAGTTCATGTGTTATCTGCACATGTCAGTGCATGGCATCAATGTGAGAAGAATGTTGGCAGGAATGGTAAGAGGACAGGTGGTTTGTATGGTCAGGAAATCCGATGATACCTGAAAAGCTGTCTGAAATGTAGCCTTTGCCACAGAAGTCTCTTCAAGTCCCAGCTTTTGATATTTGTGGTGTGGGTCTGTGGGTACCTATGACAGTGACAAGAGCTCCAACACCTCTGGGGGATCTACAGGTTTTGAAAATTGCTCTTTCCATGAGAAGACCCTTGGTGTGGGACCAACAGTGAAGCTCATGAACAGACACGTCAGCTAGTGCCAGAGGACACCAGTCCTTCACCTGGCACAGCAAAACTCAGCATTGCTGCGCTTTACTGAGCATGCAATGTGTTTCTCTAACAGTGCTTTGCCTCTTTTCCCCCATGGCCTGGCTCTTCTCCTAGCTAGGGAGGTCACTATTTCTTGAACTTTTACTCCTAGGGTTGACCCTTCCTTTTCGGTACCAACTCAGGACATCTCATGGATTGGAAACAAGCTGCTCCTTCGTTTTCTGTTTCCTGCCTTTGCCTACGAACAGCTCTTGCAAGAGCACTGCTGCAGCTGCAGCTTCCTTCAGCTTTGCCTAGATGCATCTCTGCTGTCTCTAGCTAGTGTCCTCAGCACAGGCCCTCCATTGCACTTACCAGTGCTGCTGGGATGTGAGGTTTGTTTGCACTAACCCAGGAGATCACTAGAGGGATAGTTACAGGCGTAGGTATAGATGTGTGATTGTGTGCCTGCATCTTTTCTTCCTGGTTGTTTCTAAGAGATCGTTATGCTTGTTTTGTACCAGGAGTGGGCAGAGGCAGTACCATTTTCTGCTGCTGTTTTCAGTGTGAATAACGGTGTTTTGCCTAAAAGAACAGTGTGTTCAGACAGACACAAACATTTCCTCATTTCAGGCAGGAATCCATCCGTCTTCAGTAGCCTACACCAACATCTCCAAAGACACCCTGGGCGGCTTTCCCTTTTCCCCCACAGATCACTCAAGAAATAAGCCCTGTGCTTTCCAAGGGTGTGAACAAACTTGCTGGGGTGATGTGTTCTCACAGCCTTAATCTCTACCCTCTATACGGGACCTTTCCTTCAGTGATACTTAGATGAGGTGTTTTAAACTGATCTACACAACTGAGTTGATTGTTTCTCCTGAATGTTGCAGGGAAAACCTGTGCAGTCCACATGGCTTAAAGCAAATTGGGATTGAAGTGCTTTACTGGTCTGTCAACAACATGAAATTAAGCAGCAATCAGTGAAGTCTTGTATTTGAGATCAGCAGTAGTAATAGAACAGGTAAACTCCCAAACTAGACATATGTTAATGAGCACCAGAAGATTTCTAAATTCCCCTCTGTAACAAGAGCAGAAGAGATTTCTGAAGTGCTCCAAGCCTTTCCACAGGAAAGATGTGGATTATGTAAAGCCCTGGTGAGAACTCATTTATACGCATGGTATAAATTCCTTTCTTTACGAAGTCTGGATGTCCAGATGAATTTACAGGGATGCCTTGCAGCTGTACACAATGCATGGCCTCTAAGGGCAAGGACAGCCTCCTGGGCACGGGGACTTGGTCTCTAGACTTTAAAGGTTCAGTAAAGTCAAAACCTTGAATTAATTTGCTATATTAAGGTAGTATAATCACTAAATGTCCAAAACTAGTTTGTGTGATCTAGATCAGATGATAGATTTTAGTGATTTGCCTAATGAGAACTGCCAAAATGCCTTAATGTTCCTGTCTCAGAAGTCTGAGAAAAAACTGATGAATCTTTATAGCTTGGAGACCTATTGTGTTGGCTAATAGCAACTACCTTCACACCATGGCAAGAAAGAAGTGCTAGACTTAAACTCAGTAGAGCAAATAATGTTTTACCCTAATTCTCTTGTGTTGTTTCAAAGTGAAGTACACAAAACCCAGATAGTAACAGATGATGTACTTTTTTTAAAAAAAAGGAAAGGTAATTTACAAGTCAATTATGAAGGAATTAAAATTGCTGTTGTAAAATAAACCAAGTACATTGTGTTGTTTATGACTGATGCTCTTAGTTATTTCTCATTATGTTTGGTTTTTTTTGTTCAACAGTGTACAGTGGGATTTCTCATTATGTTTGGTTTTTTTTGTTCAACAGTGTACAGTGGGTTTTCTGCATGTCATTGCAAAATTAGCTCACTTTGCTGGATAATAAATACTCTTATCTCTTTGCTAAACAAAAGACTACATAAAATGAATAATAGTTGTAATAGTATGTGAAAAACCTAGTGCTCCAAAAAGCTGTTATAAGTACACTTGAGCAACAATGCCTCCATTCCTTGAACTTTATTATAGAAATTGTGATAGCACTAAACTTGATTAAAATCTGGGACAGTTTAGAATGCCATCTACTTAAAGACATTACCAAAACACATCTGCCCCAGTTAGAAATAAACACACAAAAATAGCCCTAAAAGCTGAAAATTTTCCTCTGTTTTCATATTTTGGTTTCTGGAAACAAGGTATTCCCACATAATAATAATGATTATTATTATTTTGAATGCACGTATTATATAAACCACATGGACTTCGGTTATACAGTGCAGCAAGAGAACAAAAAAATGTTTTGTCAAAAGCTACATGTAGTGTTTGGGCCCAGATGCCATATCCTGGGTGTTATGCCACTGCACACTCCCATCAGCACTATGCAGATCAGTTTGTAACTGCTGTTAGCTTTATCTTTTTCTGCTGAAGACACAAAATAGCATAAATGTTGACCTTTTAACACAGGCTTGGCTATATGCTTGGGAAGGATTACTTATCTTTAAAATCTTGGCAATTTTGTTACATCAGAATATGAGACTGGTGGTCAAAAAGTACACTACCCCCACCTCTGCACCAATTAAGGCTATCAGTCAAGATTGTGCTATGTCAGTAAGGAAAATAATGGTAAATAATACAAGTTATTCCCAAGGCAACTAATCTCTAGGGGACAACATATGAAAACATTTGGAAATAATTCTAATGACATCAAATTCAGTAACACATGCAGGTGCTTTGTACAACCTCACAGTACACACTGTGAATGGTCAATTCACAAGCTGTAAAGTTGTAGGCTGAACGCAGACCAGCTGCTGGGCTGCAGCCATATTATTTTTCCTCTGTTCTTACCAGTAAATATGATGCTGATTGTTCCTTTTGTTTCCATGCTGTGTAAGATGACTTGATAAAGCTATAAAGCTGGGACTAATAATTACCAAGATGCTCTAGACCATGGGTGCTGGGCTTGCTGCTTAGAGGTGGTTTTTTGTTGTTGGGTTTTTTGGGGGGGATTTTTTTGTTTGTTTTATTTTTGTTTGGTTGGTTTTTTTTAATTATTTTTTTATTTGCATGTTCAAGAACTGTGTCCAATGGACTGTCTAAACTGGAATATTTACCATGCTTTAGAACACACAAGTGAATAAAACATTAAGTTTGACTTTATTTTCCATGTGAATGGTTTTGGTATTGCCAAATATTTAACATCAACATCGTTGGTCAATGTCTGATAGTAACTGATGCATCACTGCAGCCAAGCTGCACCACAAAGGTTCTGTGTACTCAAGCAGGGCAGCTGGTGTAAACATACTTGAGATGCTAAATATTACTCCTCTTTGACACAAACATGAACAACTTTCCATTTAATTTGAAACATCCTGAATACCATTGCTTAATATTGGAAATGCAACTGAGATTTATTTCAGTAGTGGAAGACTACCACTGTCAGTAGATGACACCGTATTATGGAAATTTCCAGAAAAGCTATTGCTGTCCAAGTGAAGGAACTACACACAGAGAGGTTTTAAAGTGTGAATCTACATTCTTGCACCTTATTTTACTGAAGTATAGTTAGTTATTGCTCTGGTTTGCAAAATATTCAGAAACTAGCACTTAGGAGAACTATTAGTTAATATTTGTTAAACTGATCTCTAGTGAGCCGAAAATGTTTATTTGCTCATTGTGACTCAATCACTATCATTAAAGCCTCCATTATTTCAGAACTGTGATCTGTTCTCTGTTTACTTCTGATTAAATAAACAGTAAGATTATCCTAACTTCTAGCAAAGTGATTCGTATATCGGTTTTTAATTTTTTTTCAAAGCAATACTGATCTCCCTTATAAAGATCACATAAAGTCAAATGTTTCCTATTTTGTAATGACCTCTCAATTTTTATGGATTTAAGGAGCTCTATGAAATGAATTATTATTACTGTAACTGTCTTATGTTATCCTCATTCTTTCTTTTTAAGACTTTGAGAATTTACATGAAGGTGGGCAGCCATTTTTATAAAGCATTGCAAATTGATTAGAGACACTAGAGTCCTGGCTGCTTCACATTGCTGGGGCTGGTCAGAAGGCTTGTGTGATCTTCTTCAAGGACATATGGGGGCTGTTGTTTTTGTTTGCTCTCCTTGACATTTCCACACTCCAAAATTCCAGGCATCAACAATCAGTCTCATTAAATTCTTGCTAAAGAAAAACTTTTAAGTGCAGCAATGGGAGGAGATGATGGGTAGGTGCTGAGCTCTGGCTCCAGCACAAAGCACAGTCCCTGTGTGCCATTAGGCAGCGAGTGATCTGCATGTGTGTGGGGGCATGTGGCGAAGAAATGGGACTCCTGCCCTCTCTGTTGCTCCCATGTACTGGTTATTAGGATATTTTCATCAAAGAGGTCATTAACGGACCAGTGTTTCTCTATAGGAAGTCAGTGGTGCCCAGACTGGATGGCATTTGTGCTTCCAAAGATAGTGGATTGGTTGAGGGGGAGGAGGAGGAAAGGAATCTTTCAATAATGGTATCTTAACAGACATAGCTTCTATTTCAGTATAGCTGGAGGGTTTTGAAATGTCCCACTTTTAATCTGGAAGTATATTGTGTAGCACAGAAAAACTCCTCAGAGCTGGGTTAGGTGTATTGCCTCATATTTGTGCAGCCAAATGGCGTGTAGATTGACTTTTAGAGATGCTGAAGAAATCTAGGTTTCTATGCCCGCTGTTGGTACTCAGCACTGAAGGTGCTTTATTGAAGTACCTAACAATGATGGCTCCAAGTTTGAAAATGTGATCCTTTATAAAAAAGCCCAGAAACTTAGCAAGATTATTCTTCCATGACTTTATGAGCATAGTCCTTGGCTGCAGTGTGCTCCATACAGCTGTTGTGCCTTTTCAGCTCTGAGCATCACTAGTGAAAAGTGCAAAATTCTATGAAGCAAGCTTTTACAGCAGCTCATGATGGATTGAAAAGACTTGATTTCTCTTAGTGTGTGCCAGACTAAAACTGATCAATGAATGAGTCGAATGCATAGTGTTAATTGCAGGTGCAGTCCGAATTTCTGCAGTATAAGTATAAAACACCAGAAGTATTTACAGAAATATTGCCTAACAGAAAGCAATCAGCTGGTCCAATTGAAGCCATCAACATACCAGAATAAACCGACAGCAGGAACATCACAGCAACTAAAAAGGTGTGTTAACATTGCTGTTTAATTTATAAGATCTTGACAAGACAGAATCTAAGAATCTTTCAGTGATAATTTTGTGCAATTCTCTTCAACATGCATCCATGTTGTAGGGAGGCACTATTTTTGTAAGAAACTGCAAGAGGCACTGAAATTCTAAGTTTCTGTTTTTCTCATCTAAAGATGAAGGCAACTACACAGGGTGATTTCCCAAAGCACATAGGTTCTAAGCCCCTCATGCATTAAAGAGCAGTTAGGCATGGACGTGGTATTAAAAATACTACCTGAATTGTGATTTGCAAGTTGAAATAGATAAATTCCTTTTCAAAGGCCTGCAGGTTCTCTCCCTCTCATTTTTTTCTCTACTAGCTCTACAGGAGTTGCTCTGGGGAAAAAAAATAAATAGAGAAACTGTCAGTACTGAAAGCATTTGAAAAAATATGGTGAGTCAGAGGAAAAAATATACTGCAACAATTGGCAAGCAATGTACTGGTAGATGGAGGGAGCACAGAGAGCTGGACATATTGAAGTAACACAGGACTGTCCCTTTGCCTGAACCATAACATGCTCCCAGCTGGACAGAGATGGGCAGGGAGCTGCTATTTAACATCACAGGCCTTTCAGTACCTCATATAGCACCAGGATCTATTCACTACCTCTGAGTTTAAATGTTGATCAAAAGCAAATATTTATGAACTTAAACAGCACAACCTGTGCCAAGCTTGCTAGATGCAGGAATGTTTTTCAGCAAGGACTCAGCTACTTTGTGAATTGAGGTTTTTCTTCGTTCTATTGCTGTCAATGAACTGGGCACGTTTTCCAACCTCTGTTCTAGCCAGCGATTGCTGAGAGTTTTAGGGAAACAAGTGCCACTGAAAGCTGAATGTAGGTGGAGTATAGGAGAGACAAGGCACCTTACCTTCATGCTGCTAAAATAATGTAAATCCCACCGACCCTGCCCAGCAATGAACATGCTCAAGCCCTGCTAGTCTCCTACCCTGCTCTAGCTCTGTGAAATGGCATCAAAACTAGGAATGCGAAGAGCAATTCCTCACCAGGATGGGGCAGATATTGTTGGCTGTGAAGCCCCCCCCATTTTTTGTTTCCATGGGCAATTTTGAGCCTTCTTCACTTGGTTATGAACTCTGTCTCTCGTGGTGCATCTAGCACAGTCAGACAAGAAAACAGTGACATCTGGATGACTGTTAAAATATGCCCAGGGAAGAAATTGTTTTGAAACAGAAGATGAAAAATTATAATCTTATCTCAGAAAAATACTGTTTCTGCATTAATATTCTATTAAATGTTGATGTTAAAACTGTATAGTAATATTATTGCATTAATAAATATTAATGTCAAGTTTCTGCATTTTTAAAGATGTTTAAAAGTTGCTCAATTATTGTTGCACAGTAATCACAGAATCTGCTGCAATTGCTTTATAATATTGTAACCTTCATAGGTACTGAGCAGTGAGGATTTTATCTATGACAAGCTGAGGAGTCCCAAAGCCATTACAGCTAAACTGTGTAGTAATCATGACTTTTTAAATAAGGCTGATGTCTGTCTTTGTAATTTTCTCAGTCTTTGCATTTCTATCATTAAAAAAGCAATGTAAGTTACCATAAACATTTTCTTTTTCCCTTCTCTCCATTTTCTTTTGTCTTTCTTTACTAATCTTTCTATTTCATGTCCTCAATTTTTTTTTTTTCCCATTTTAAATCCTATGCAACATTTTCTATTAAAAAGCAAAGCAAAACAAAACTAGTTCTGGACATTTCCCCTTGATTTTCTGGATATTTTTCATTTCTGAAATTTTCTTCTCTGGTATCTTGTTTCTCTTATGAAATTTGAAATTAACCTTTTGCATTTCGCTCATTCATATTTATCTTTTTCAGTTATCAGTGTCTTTCTTTTTACTGCCTCTTTAGTCTTCCAAACTTGTTTAACTCTGTCTTCTGTCTAGTTTACCTTTGAGAATCATGAATAATAACACTGAGAACATGACAGAAAATGTTCAGGTTGACTTCAAAGACTGAAAGACAATCCATGGAACAAAAAAAAGAGAAGATATCATTGGTGTGAAGGATAGGCTCAGGGGACAGTTTCAATTGTTCAAAAAGTCCTTGATCTTGGAGAACCTCAAACAGAAGATGAGCAATATACAAATTTAATGGGTGTGCTTATTAATGCCTTTGGTGAATCAGGTAATACCCATAGCTCCATTTTACAATTAAATGCAGACAAGAAAAATCCTATTCCTGGTCTTAAACTTGATATTTATATGCTTATATAAGATTTCTCAAGGGCAAATTTCATCAAAACAGAGAACAAGGTTTACAAAGATGAATTTCTAATTGTGCTGAGATGTATCTCAATTTAGTAACCTAAAAGAAAAATGGCAGCCTGATTATCAGAATTATTGAGTACCCCCAGTTTTTGCATAGGTTATGTGCAGCAACTAAACTCAGTGGCTCTGGCAAAGAGACCAACTTTATTAGAGTATCTAAAGTCAGGCCACTGGTTTTGAAATACTTATCTGCAAGAACTTGGTACAAGTTTCATAGAAAACCTGGGAGAGCCATCATTCAGATCTTGGGTTTCCAGATGTCAATGCTGTTCATTAACCATGGGTTTTTTAAATATACATAGTGCAGTGGTACTATGTATAGTCTTACAAAATACAAACAGGCAAATAATTTTAGTATGTGGCATGCCCAAATTTTCCTGGGGTGTCTCTGTCGTAAGCTGTGTTTCAGCTTGCATTCCTGCAGAGGTATCATTACAGAAGCTAAAGTAACATACCTAGCAGAGGCCTATAAGGATGTGGCTGGGTCTGTTTTCAGTTTAACTCCATATCATCTGAAAGCTGGATTAAGTCTATGCATACACAATAACCTCTTTTGGCAGTGCCATCAATAACTCACTCAAATTCCTTCCCAGATCTCAAAAGCACAATGAAAACACCATGTCTATTTATGAAAGGAGAAGTGAGGTCTGGAGAAGTGGAGTGGTTGGCTTGTGCTGCAGCCAAAAGCAGATGCTGAACCTTCTTGCTCTCCTGCTGCTGGGCAGGTCTTTGGCCATGGTGCCTGACCTCAGAAGGATGGCTGCCTGGATGAGGGTGAGTGGCAGCAGCAGGAAAGAGATCAGAATGGAAGCAGGAAAGCTCAGTCAGGACTCACCTGCCTTTGATGTTGCAGCCTCAGGAGAAGAGGTGTTGCCTTTCTGGGGTTCAGCAGAGACCTGTGTGAAGCCTGCCTAAGGAAAAGGAGGGAGAGAGGCAGTGGAGGTTGTATCCTTGCTGTTCAACAATGACATGTTCATTAGGCCATAGCAGTTGTGGAGTGGAAAGGAGAAGTCACAACCTGAGTTAATTAAGCTGTTCAGGGGGATTGAGATTGCAGGAGGTGAGAATGAAAAAAGGCTAACATGTCAAAATAGCATCCTCTTAATCTTAACTGACTTTCTAAGCAAATTCACTGTAGAACAGAAAGAACACATTTACTGCTTGGGATTACCTTAAATCTATTGAAATAATGTTTAGAAAATACTACAAAAGATGCTTAAAGAAACTGAATTATTCACCTGCAAGATTCCTGTCTGATTTTGTCTTTTACAGTGATTTCTGCATTGTGATTTAGAAATGGAAAATAATGGATTTACTGTGATTAGAAATGGAAAATTATTAGCATAAGCTATATATGGTCCATAGCTATGAGGATAAGCCTGATGCCTGTTCTGGGGTGCTTGTTTTTATTAGCAATAGTATTTTGTAATAACCCAAGCATCCTAACCAGGGCAGATGCCGGGAATGCTATCATACCTAGGTAACGTGGGACAGGCTAAGATTGTGATCTGATTGCCACTCTAAGCCTTGGCTTAG
>WEKY01038956.1:42889-57476 GCA_013390045.1 Picathartes gymnocephalus
ATAGAAATAAAATTATTCTTATAAATACAAATAAAAGCTAACATAGAAATACCAGGATCCTAAAGATATTATATATATATATATGTATGCATTTAATACAATCTTTCATTAACATTTTGGTCCCCACAAAGACATGCTAAGGCTTATCAGGAAGGCCACAGCTGACTTCTTCAAGAACATTGGTCTGTTCTTAGCTGTTTCCACATAGATGTCAACATTTCAATAAGCTCATGTTTTAGAAGATTTGCAGACAAACTTTTCTCTTCCCCCTTGCCCTTTCCTCCTCTGCCCAGCTGCTGCTTTCGCTTCACAGCAGTTATGGTTTTGTGTCCCCTGTTGGAAATGGGAAGTAAAACAACCATTTTAATGAGGTGAAACAACCCGCAGACTAGACTGTCTCCAAACCTCTGTGCCTCACAGTGGTACCTGAGACATTGACAGTGTCTTGGTCCAGCTACATGTCAGCTTTTTCAGCTGCTTGGTGTGTCTCGGTCAAGTTTGGCTAAGCAGAAGAGATTGCACTGTCACCCATGGTGAATGGTGATCTATTACTGGCAATAACCTGGTATGCACATCTATTCTAATAGATCTGGAAAGCTCCTCAAGTGAAAGAGCTCAGGGACAGGGAAGATATTCCAGATTTTTTTGAAAAATTATTCTCATTCGTGTGGTTTTGCTAAATCTAACAATGACCTTTCCATTTCCCCCATTCTAATGGCATATATTGTAACCAGCTATGAATCTGATCCTAAAGAACAAAAAAAGGGAAAACACACTCATAAGACAGAGAACAAATTAATGCCTAAACAGTTTAAATAAATGCCATGTTAAAATAAGCAATTTCAGGTATCATTCTCATGGAGAAGTTTTTAAAGAGTTCAATGAAAATGTAATGTTATCTCACTTAGTAATAAGTCAGTTCAGTTCTTTTCAGTATGGAAAATCTTTTGAACATAAGCATGTCTCTTCACACTTCTAAGGAAAAACTAGTAAAACTTAGAAAAAAAATCCTCACCCTCAAATCACAAGCTCTCAAACTAAAAAAAAAAAAAAAATTATCTTTACTGCACAAAGACTTTGAAATACATTTGCCTAGCAAATAACACAGTTAGTTCATCCAGTCTGTTGCACAAGTCAGGTAAGTTTAGTCCTTTATATGATGAGTGCACCAGAAGGTATTAACAGAGATAAGCATCCCTAGTTAGAGTATAGTGAAAGCTCTTGCTGGTCACACTTTGTATCACAGAGCCTTCAGTTCCTTAAGTTTGTTTCAAGGTGCTCTAGAACTTTCTATGTTCATATTTTAGTTGCATTTGGGAAAACATACCATTTAATTTTTTTCAGTTAATTTGTTTCAGAATCACTGCTCCTTAAGTTTATATAACATGAGTACCCATACAGTTATTAATAAAAAAACCTGCAAAATCTTTATGTTTTTACTGCTAGAAAATACTTTGTAACATAAAATTTTGAGATCTTTTAAAAAAAAAGCCAACCTGTCATCCTCAGCAACATTATTTTCCTTCAATCTGAAGACTATTGGCTGTTGACTTCCATACCTTAAACCAGGTAGACATCCTTCGTGATGCACAACTGGGTACTGGAAATCTTCTTTCTTTGTGCCACTTCCACACACCGACACAGGAAGGGAAGCAGCAAAAAATGTTGTGGTGAAAATAGTAGATTGAAAGTCTTCCTGTTGACATGGGGATAGGAGTCAATCAAAGTCACTACCCTTAAAGTGCTGTCAGAAATTGTAGCTGGTTAAAAAACCATAAGCCAGTGCTCCATTAAAGCAGGACAGTTCGGGGAGGAATCATTTCCAATCTCCACACTTCATGTTTGGTTCTAATTTCATTTAATTTCATCTTTTAACAAACACTAGGAAATGGATGTAATGACCTCAGGTATGTGCCCAGACAGCCCCTGGACTAAGAAGATACTGGCTGCTCCTGTGGCTCTGTTGATATCCTTTCACTGTCTCCACCTGACTTCTGACTGGAGACCTGTCCCCTACTACTGTTAGGCACCTATAAAAGGTCTTATTTGCACCATAAATTCAAGTTACTTCCTATATGGGAGGATAAGATGTGGGTTTTTTTCTCATTTATCCAGAAGGAGAAATTCTCAACAACAGGTATAGGTAAAGGTGAAAAGAAAATGCAATTTTCGTAGCACTCCCAACACAAGAATTTCTTCTTAGGATACTGTGTAAAATAAAAACAAATTATCATCAATGTTTAAGAAATAAATGTTAATGTTACATATAGGACAATTATTTTCAATTCTGAATGCAGAGAAAGACTACGGTATTTTTCACACAGAGACATGGGTGTGAGTATATGTGTAGCTATCAGTTAATAATTTTTTCAAAGTATTTTTCTGTCTGCCATGAAAGAGTAGAAGATGAATAGAAGGATGATCAGCAGGGAAAGGCAAACATGGGCTGACTTCCAGCTGTTTCTTGTAATAGAAAACTGTCAGTCAGATGCAAATAATATATCTGTATTTTGCATATGCACTTCCACAGAGGCAAGTAGGATACTTTTGGTTTAATTCTCTCAGAGCATAATCTCCATTCTGATCTGCTCAGTGTCCCTAAATGCAAGTTAGGTAAATACGGATCATAATGATTTTTTGTTAAAGCTATTTATTTATTTACTTATTCAGTTATTGCAGGGGATATCCTGGAAGTATGTTATTAAATTGCTTCTTCAGAGATAGAAGGAATAATGAAGTCTTTCATCTCCTTGGGTAAATCTTTTGGTCTGGCAACAGGTAGCAAGAACTTCTGCTCACGTTGCAAGTACTCTGCACAGCAAATATTTGCCTTCAGAATGAAGTAGCATCAGTTCCAGATGTTTTCAGGTCATTGTGTGTGCAGGGGACAAGAAGAAAATCCAACCTGTGGGCCATTCTACAGCCCTCTTCCACCTTTCCTGGCTTTGTTGACATGAGCTAGAGCATATACCTATAAAACATGTACCCTGTTTGCAAAATCCATGATGATCTCTTTTTGGTTGTTGTTGCTTGGAAGAAATAAACAGTTTTCCCAAACCCATGGGAGGCTTCTCAGTGAAGAACCCAGGGTGGGTGAGAAATCAGAGGCATTTTGCTGATGTCTCTTGTTTTGTTGGCAACTCATTGTCACTTCATCTGGCCACACTATGTTTGACTGTGGTTTATAGATGCATACAGAGAAACTATCCCTAAAACTACCTTAGCACAGGACCACACTAAGTACATGGCTGGCTGTATGATTGAGAAACAGATTGGATTAGCAGCAGTGTCGTCTGGTTTAAATGAAGCAATAGGACTGATGCAAAGTGTTTGCTTAAGATACTACCAGCAGTTTTAAAAACAAAACTTGACTGTGCTAAGAAAACCAGAAGCCTGGGAGTATTATTTTTAAAGGGGGCAAGACTTGCCTGTATTGTACCTTCTGTCAGAGCAACAGGTGGCTTTGAGGGTCTGTAATGGGAATATTGCAGGCTCCAGAGCACTGTTCTACGAAATGTTATTTTCATCATTAAGGAATATGGTACATTGCTTTTGTTTATGAGATCATCTGCTTATAAGTAATTGGCTGAAATAGTCCATTCTGTACCCAATTTTTGTGTATATGCAATTTAATATATGCAAGAACACAAATCTTCATGCACATACGTACACACGCGTATGTGTGTTCTATGCACATATGAGGACACACACAAGCTCACATTATATACACATACTTAGAATCACAGATGGTTTGGGTTGGAAGGAACCTTAAAGGTTGTCTAGGTCCAACCCCCCTGCCATGAGCAGGAACAACTTCTACTGGACCAGGTTGCTCAAAGCCCCATCCGGTTTGCACTTCTGATGGGTTTTTGGCCCAAATATGTTGCTGAGCAACTCCACGATGTTACAGTATAAGTGGCTGTACAATTTAAAAACAGAAGTCAAGCTGATGAGAGAACGTCATGGGTCACAGCTTAGGCATTGATGGACATTAGACATGCTGTAGATTAGCTCAAAGTCATCCAAGTGCCAGGAGTGCCTGCTGTGTAAACTACAATCCGTCTGTAAAAATATGGCACTACCGCTTGTTTGTTTTCAGGAGCTCTTTATCAACAAACCTGGTCTAATGTACTTATCAAGACTACCACACATTAGAAAAATAGCCATAAGACCATGGCTGAACTACCTCTGGTATTTGCCCAGAGGGTTCTCTCATACATGATATATAAATTTTAAATAAAAGTCGCAAAAAGGGTGAACATTGTTCACAACCTTTTCTGAAATTTCTTTGAACGGTAACAACAGCCTGATTACTTCTACACCAGCCCATCTTTTTAACCCCAAAGGCATAATTTACATGAGAATTATCTTTACAGAATAGATGAGAAAAGAAACACTCCCAGACAGTTGATATAATCAGGACAAAATACCCTTGCAGTTCCTGAAATGTGGAAGGCAAGTTACTGTGTACTTTAGATCTTGTCTTCAAAATCTTGTGTTTTCCTTTCATTCACAACCCATTCCCACAGGTTAGCACTGAGGGGATGAACTCTGTGCAAAAGTTGACTTTCTGTCATGACCTCCATCCTGTAAATTCTCTTAATTCTTCCAGGGCAGAGAAAAAAAACCTTTGAATCTAAGACAATTATTTAATTATTTAATTTAAAAGCAAATTGAATTTAGCAGGAGCTACAGTTTGTAAGTTATTTTGTGGTAAATCACAAAAAGCTCCATTATAACAGCTCAATAATTCATTATTTGGCTGCATCCACATAGCACAGCAAAATAGTTCATAAGATGGCAACAATATCTTGTGATCTTTGTAGAAATATGGTCCAAACTTACCTAGTTGGAAATAATTTACAGACTTTGGAATATTGGTATTGCAGAATAATTATGTTATATTTTTTAAAAAATAGTAAAATTATCTGTGCAGATGCAGGCTTTGAGTTTAATCTCAAATTCCTCTCACTTCTCGATACGCTCCCCTGAGTCCCAGGTCAGCTAACCCATGGTGATGCTACCTGTAAGGCAACCTGTAAATCCAGGATGACTGTAAAGCTTTGATATACTCTAAAATTATTAAGTCATCATAGTTATTAAATTATTACAATGCTTTTGTGGAGGCTGGTGTATATTTACCTTCCATATGTGTAAGAATGTGTTTTTATTAACTTTCAGTCCTGTATACTTAGGCAAGGATGCTGAACGCTGACTGCATTCTTATCGTGCTTTTTGTTGTTAATAGCCATGCTGCAGACCAAAATAAGCCCTCAGCTACTCCCAAACACCTTTGCTCTCTGTGTTAGCTTTGCACGCACCCTGGCTGAACCTGCACTTGGGCAATAGGTTGCAATTTTCCAGAGGAGCCACAGGAGAAAGTTAATGCCCAGCTTAACTTTGCCATTAAAATCTGTAGGTGTGATTTAGCATGCTCTAGGAAGCAGAACAGTTCCTAAAATTTTTTGTCCTGTCATTTTATGTGGTTGAATACAGGATAAATCCACACTTTTGGACAAATTTTGGCATTGCCATAATCGGTTCTCAGTGCTCTGCTTATGTAAATCACTCATCACAACCAGTTAAACCAGTCCCTTGAGAAATCCCATTACGTATGGAAGTGAGAGTCTGTTGGTGCATTTCCACATCATAGTTAAATAATGCTCTGGTCAGTCTCACAACTCACCTGCCATGCCTCTCACCTACCATGGCTGCTTCACTCTGCCACCTTGCCCAGGGCTGAATCTTGAAAACAAGATTCATTTGAGGATGAACTCAGACTGCACCTTGGTTGTACTGTGCAAGCCAAGCGCATAAAATGCAATGGCTCATTTCCATAGCCATCAGAGCACTTGCTTGCTTGCTGGTTAATTTTGCCCAAGTTTCTCTGATTGCAGGAGAGAAAAGATAATTAAGTATATTTCGTGTTTGGTAGCCTCCTTGGTGAGATAGGTTGGAGACTCAAACTTCCCTGTGCTGGAGATGAGAGCAGGGTGGAGTAGGGGATGAGGCAACACTGCAAACACTTGAAATCATTCTTTTCTGCAAGGAAAGGTGATGATTGGAGAGGATAAGCTGAACTTGATAGTCCATTAAAACTTCCTCATATAGCAGTGTTTTAGAAGGTGTAGGGATGAATAGAAGGAAAAAAAAAAAGAAGGAAAGCCAAGGAAATGGGCTTGGGCATATGCTGGACCTGACGGTGACTGATGCTTTGGACCTGAAGACTTGTCAGCACATGCATCAATCATTTGTAGAAGTCCACTCAATACTCCAAATGTTTCATGTCATGCTATGGACATCACCCAGGCTGGGGACAGCTGTGTCAGGACAGCCTATGAGTTCAGGGCAGGTAGCTTCATAATTCCCTGCAAAATATCATGTGGATGTACCCGATGGCTTGACTGCTGCTGGTAACCAGTTTATCTATGTTAATAACTGGTCTAGGTACGTCTGCACATACTGCCCTGAAGGTAAATAGGAGCATAAGAAGGATAAAGGTAGGAAGAGGAGAGCTGGGACTAGCAGAAAATCAGCTGATGGGTTTTTAAATGGATTTATGGTTTCAGAGACCTTTGTTGATGATATGAGAAAATATTTCCCATTGTGGTGTTGCCATTTGATCCTGCCCTCTTGGTGGGAGCATTTTTGTTTCCCGTAGGCCCCCAAAAGATTTGAGTCTTTATATTCCGCTTGCACTTATTTATATCATTCACCTTATTTATATCATTCACCTTTCATTTACTTTACTTCTCATTTCATTTTCTGGAGCAACAGAACTCATCTCCATAAGGTTGAACAAAACATAACTCCTTGGTGTTGGTGTCTCCGAAAAAAATCTAAATGGCAATTGGCAGGAAAGCATTATGTAAAAGCAACTCATATTGTATTATGTTCCTGTTTATGTTACTATTTTAAGTGTACCAGAGCTTTTCTAAAGACACCTAATCTGTGTATTCATCTCCATGGCCAATTAAGGCAAGTCGAGGAAGAGATAGCCACACCATCGATTTGCCTGGGATTATTGGTCTGAGGAACTCAGAGACAACAGCCCCTATAATGAGGAGATAGAAAGGATGTCCTTCTGAGCCAAAACAAGCAAGTAAAGATTTCATCCCCTCAGGATAGCTGAAAGCAATGAAAAGGTGCATATTGTGACAAGCATCGAGGAGCTCAATCAATGTGTGTGCAGGATAGTGGTGGAGGGTTCGTTAGTAATTTGTAGGTGGTTCAGAGAATGGTTTGCTTCCTCATGAGGTCCCTCTTCTTCTTCCCCACCATTTCAAGCTTCCATCTGCAACTCAGGCACCAAATACTCTTGGGACAGGAAAATAATGTGGTGGCAATTTCATCCATAGATTCTTGTGGCCTATGGCCCACTCTGTGCTGCTTCAAATGGTGCATACAAAATGCCAAATGATCCCCTCAGAAGATGTTACCTGAGGGACACAGGATTTCTCTCCCCTTCCATGCTGGTTTTCCTCCTGTTGTAGCCAGCTTCCACCAGTGTTAGGGCTTCAGAGTCAAGCCTGTAAAGAATTCACTGCTTAAGCTGCCACTTACTTTCCCATCACTGTGTGTCAGTGTACCATAATCAAGAAACCAACACTTGCTGCTGCAGGGGGCAATTGCTGCAATTAATCATCATGGGGTAATTCTGGGGGAACTGTTTCCACATTTTCAAATTGTGAGTATTGCGGGGGCAAGCAGAAAAAGACCAAACCCCAAACAACCTGCCAATGTATTCTTCCACATACTTTTGTGTGTGCAAATACCAGGTTTTTGTAAACTTCAGCTTCTGAAAAGTTCTTATAACTTTAAGACAAACTGAATTGTCTGCCTTCATGGCTTTAATAAGGACGGGTAAAAAAGACCGTCTCCCTACTGTAAAAGTCTTAAATCCCCCTAGGTTTCAGAGCTGAATTCAGTTTGCTGTGTTTTATCATGCCTAATCAAATATTTTGATGAAAAGTTTTCTTTCCCCACAAGAGGCACAGTAATCTCCTGCTTGGATGCCCTGGCATTTGTCCCAGCAGCCCTGCAAGTTTTGTGGGAAGAGGTCAGGTTCCCCTTGGTGGGGACAAGCTGTGTTGGTGCTTCCACAAGCTTCTGGCAGAAAAGCAGCTTCAATAGAAAGAGCCTCTGGGCCTTGTGCTCTTCCCGAGTACCAACAACCAACCTGACACACCAGGCATGTGATAGAAAGAGATGTGAGAGATGGGGATATTCAGCTCATAAAGTGGGTCCTTCATTTTCTTTTCCCATAAATAAGGCTTCTGTATATATGACCTCAGCATCAGAAATCTGGTTCTCTGGCTGCTGCTCCTGTCTTGTCAGGCTTTTCACTGCTGTTCACTTGTCACAGCCTGTAACTGTACAGAAACCTCTGGCCATGAAAACTGTGACTAACATTTTATTTTTTGGGTACACAGTGCCATCTAGCCCCTGACTAAATAAGCTAGGGAGGGATTTTCAGAGTTTCTGAAATGCTGTTCATTTCACAGGAAAAACTGCAGGAACATTTTCTGTTCAGACCAACACCCAAGCCTTGCTGCACTTTGCTCCTGTCCTTCAGCCATCTACGTCCCTTCATCTGCTGGCTTGACTTCTACTTCTTGCAGGTGTTACCTGCAGAAGGCTGAAGTTCTTTTATCTCTATAGCTGGCATGTCACTTCAGTTAGTGGCACACATTTGACCAAAACCAACCACTTCACCTGCTTGGATGCCCCTTCCTACCTGACTTTACATTCACCCTTTTAATCCTCCTCCTGGGGCTGCTACTGACTTACTCCAAAGGAGAAGCTGGCATGCTCTGGTGGCTGGCCAGACAGCAGGTGTAATAAGCAAACAGCTTGAAGCCTGTTACATCTCCCAAAAAATATAGACCATGTCTTAGCATGCAGCAGATAATCATCAGGGTGATGGCCTGTGGTCTTGTCATGGCATGGAGCTGAATAGATGTGCTGGGAACTGAAGGAAGAAACCAGCAAAGAAAGGCAAAGGAGGGTCTTGCTACTTGCTGCCACTCCTCCTATGCCTTCCTGCAGCATCCCAGGAAAGCCTGCCACTCAACAGGGATGTTCCTACCATGGCCAATGCCTTGGGGGCCTTTCCCATGGCACTCTGCTTCTCTGCTGGAGTCCCTAAGGTTGGAAAAGCTACCCTTCCCAGTGGAGCAGCCATGACTGTTGCAAAATCTGGGAGACCTGCCCTGCTGAGCACCTGAAGAAATTTTCATTATCATGACACTGAACCTGGTGAGGTTTTTTGTTCCTGGGCAGATGACAGTGAACTTTTGTTACATTTTTCTTCCAGAGATTTTCAGTGACAAAAGCTCAAAACATTTAATGGAAACTGAAGCTTCTCAAGAAAATGCTGTTCTGAATGAAGCTGACTTGCTTGGAAAATATTTTGAATGCCAAATTCTGCCTGACTCTGGAAAAGTTTCCTTTCTGCCTTTCTTTGATAAGGAATGTAGTTAGCATCAGTATCTGATATAAACCATTAACTCCTGGATTAACATCTATTGAGATGAACGGGGCAATTCACACATCTCATCTAAATCAGGATGTGTGAAAAGATCAGGCTGGCTCTAGCTACAAGGTAATCATGCTAGTAAGTGCTAGTGCTAGTTAACAGCTCCACTGAGGTGCCACTTCATCCAGTTCCCCAACCAGATGCTCCTTGCACAGGAGAGCAGCTTTGAAGAACATTGCTGCACAAGAGGCTCTTGGTCACATGTGATGTCTTCTTTATTCCTCAAGTCAATAACCTTTGATCTGGATACTCATGAGGTTTTCTAGGGATTGATACCACTAAGGGTAGCTGAGATGCTGGTGTGATTCCTAAATGGAGAAGCCCTATTGCACATGCAACATATCTGGGCCTGAATGGACCAGTTATCCTCCAGGAATGAACATGCTATCCATATCACAGTACTATGTTCTTTGGGCTGACAGGATGGGATAAAGTGGTTATTTGTGTTCTACAATATCATGGGAAAAAAGAAAACATCTGCATCTGAGTATCAGTGTTTCAAAATGCATATTTTAGGAACTCTAAGGTAATAAAGCTGGACCCATCATGATTCAGTAACAATGTGATGTTTCTGATATGACTGATATTTAGTTTTATTTTCAACAATTGCTCATGTAAGAGCAACTATATGAAATCTATTTTGACCAATGGACACAGAGTATACTGATTTAATACACAATGATCCAAGCTTTCCGGTTAGAGGGATAAAGGACATTTTAAGATCCCACTTTTGTGTATTTTCCTCAGACAGCATACAAAGATTTCCTTCTCTTTGCTGGAGGTGTTTGGCAGTAACACCCTCCTTATATGTGAATGTAGAGTATTTCACGCACATAGCTCGTGATCTTGTACGATCACAGTTGCAACAAGAAATGTGTAACAACTACTAAAAGTACCCCAGGGCCAGGTGAAAAGTCACTTAGTGCCCAGCTTGAGCTAATATGTAAAAAACCTCAGTCCACAGAAAGCCACTTAGGGGTGCTTTAACATAACAGATATTACACAAGATGCATTTATACACGTTTCAATTTCTTATTTGCAGACAGGCAGCACCAGCTTTAGTGCAACACCCTGGAAAACCCAGTAGGTTTTTCTTTTCCAACCAAGAATAGAAGAGGTGTAATGATGCTGTGACAAACTTTAGAACTGTGAGTGACTAGGGAAGAGTAATGGGGGCATAGAGGCAATTTATGGTCTTTACGCTTGACTGCAGCCTGCTATTTGAGCAGCGTAACAAACAGCCATCCTGAAGCCTTCCCTTTCATGTCTGTGCTTTCAGACAGCCAACGTCTTGAATGCTGTAGGTGTCACAAGGTGCCACCTTGTGTGATGTAGATCACACAGCGTGCATCAGTGCCACTTTAAGCTTGCCTTGAGATGATAAGCTGGAAAGTAACCTGAGAACAAAAGAAAAAAATTCGTTTTCAATGTTGTTGACAGGAAAGCTGTGACACTGCTGGGAGTGCTGGCCCCTGTAGCAGGTCTCCCAGCTTTGGGTTAGTCCCAAGAAGGATCTAAAATGGTCTTAAATGCCTGAAGTCCTCATATCAAAAAACCGTCTTTGTGCTGGAAGCCATATCCAGCATCCAAATTTGCTGTGCTTACACATGCCACATGTTCTTGTGAGCAGTAGATGGCACTCTTGGGATTAAATTGCTCTAAGAAGTTTTTATATTAATAAAAACAGGCACGCATGCACACACACACAGACAGACAGACAGACAGACAGGCATTTGGTTTTCAGAAAAAGAAAAAAAGTCTTTTTATCTGAAATTTTACTTTAGGTAACCATTAAAAAAAAATAAAACAACGTGAGAACAAAGTCTAATCTAGTTTCCAGGATTTTGCCATTGCATGGTTTCCAGTGTTCCCATCTCTCTTTTTAACTCCTTAGTGTAAACAGACACCTTCTCTTTCCATCTTGCCTTCCAACAACATCTTTCAAGGCTGCTAAATTACCTACACAGATGAATATCCGGTGCCAGCCTGAGAACCAGCCTTTCTTACAGCTTTTCCCCAACATGTTCCTAGTATAATAATGGGACGGGATGATAAAGTTTCTCCTACTCTTTTAAAAAGTGGGAAAGCACAAACTCACTCAAGGGCTGCCTACATAAAGCCTGTCCTGCTTTCCCATCTCCTGTTTTATCTTCTTTCTCTGGTTTCTCCACTGAGCTCGATGGACATCTGCTGTTTTGATAAGGTCCAGGGAAACTCCAAACTTCAGCCCTTCCTCTCTGCGCTCACAGAGGAGCACTGTGCTTGTTAGAATTCATACCACAGGAAAGTAAACTGTGTGCAGCTTTTGCCTGGCTTTATTTGGTTTTGCTGTATTTATTTTTTTTTAAATTTCATTTTCATTCCTGAAATTCTCTTCTAAGAAGCTTTTCTGAATTCACAGCAAGCTCCACCTGTGGAGCCTTATGACTCTGCTGAGGTCATTGACATGTTGAGATATGCAACTAATGCACTGTGATTCCTGTTGGTAAATCCAGAGAGGAGCTGGACAGCCAAGTTAATTTCTTTCTGTAGTAGAAGCTGTGGATTTCTCTAGGAATTGCTACGCAGTAATACAGCAATGAATATTTGTGTGACAGGGTTAAGGAAAACCCTAATTTGACACTACAGCAAATCCTTTATGCACATCAGCCTGTGTTGGGGATAGCACAGTGCCAGTCACACTGTGCCTGTGCTGGGGAGGCAAAGATTGTCATGGCAGTTCATAGAATAACTAACTTGGCATCTTGTTTCACTCACACCTACACCAGGTCACGAACACTCTGAATCAGGTGCTCCATTGTACAGCAGGAAATATTTTGGAAGAAAATTATTCATGGTGCTTCTTCAGCAGCAGAGTCTGCTTTGAGGCTCTGCTGGCTGTTTGAATCCACAGGTTTTGGTTCTGTCACGTGGATTTACAGAGAGGTAAAACCATTGAAAAGAGAAGCTGGCCAGTATGTTTTGTACACCAGGTTTTACCTCTTTTCTCCTTACCAACTCTTGTAGGAGACAGAAAGAAAGAGTATTTTGCCCCAGATCATAGTCAGTCAGTCAGTGCATAAAAGATAATACTCAGATGCTGTTAGCATATTAACTTCTGATGGTTACTTTGTTCCTGGAAGCTTTTAAACTATTTTCAGTTTAGACTATTTTTTTAAAGCATCTTTAATTATTTTTATCCCCCAATCTTTCAGCTTCCAGTAATAAAATGCAATTCCTGACAGAAGTCCAAAATGCCATTGCTGTTCCGCCATAAATCTCAAGGGCATCCTCTGCAGCAAATGGAAGTATTAATGGAAGAACGGAGGTGTAGAGAGCAACCTGGTAATGTTTATAGAGACCAAGTCCCCAGTGACAATATCTATCATTAGCAGTGGAAATCCTACAGTTTGGAGGGTATGAGATGTCCAGTGGCATCCAAAGCCTCCTAAACAGACTCCAGATATTTTGGCATTTCTGTCTTATCTTCCCTGCCCTTTTTTAAACCTTTCTTATTGCTTGTTTTATCAGGCTGAGTGCTCCTCCTGAAAATGAAAAATACCTGACACTGCCAGCCAGAGCGATCTCTTTACCCAGGAAAATGGTTGCCATTGTGTTGGCCCATCCTTGATGCCCTTAAAAAAGAAGTGATGCTTACAACTTCAGTGGTACTTGGACTCACCTTGCCTTCCATTCTCGTCTCTCTCTGACCATGAGCTGCTGGCTGCACTGCCTGTGATGAGTGCTACTCTTCCACCCTCTGTGCTGCCTTCCCTTCTTTCCCCTGTCTCTGCCTGCCAGATGTCATTAATCACATTTGTGACAGGCCACAATAAGGCTTTTCACCATTCTTTTAGCTCAAGTTCCTGCCTGTGTCTCCTTGGTGTACCCAGCACTGAATTGCCCTAAAAGCAGTTCAGGTCTATAGAAAAGAAGGAAGATGTAATGGTCCTTCACAAACTTCTCCCTCCTCCAACCCTTTTCCCTTAGGTAATTCAGTCCCTGCTGTGACACTGTGAGTGAGTTGTGATTGCATGCTTCATCCTGAAATCAATTGTACAAGTAGCAGAAGGAGAGAAAAAAAGGGGGAAAAGAAGTCAATGCAATTTATTGCAACTTATTGCAATGTATCAGAGTAATTCTTCTTTCTGTCAGCGTGAAAGAGTCCTTGTGGACTTCAGAAATGAGAGAAAACTAGGAAAGTGGAAGGAGGGCTGTCTAGAAATTTATTCTGGGCTAGGGTAAAACACCTTACTGGGTCTGAAAGCCCTAACACCAGTTAAAGAACCCATTGCCCTTCTGTGTGCTGCAGTGGCCTGGGCTGGTGCTTAGTTAACCATCCTTAAAACAGCTCTGGCCTTGGCTGCTCTGGGAGCAGATGCAATTGCACCCTCAGCTCGCAGAGGTGTGTTTGCAGCTGCTGTAGTTCACCTACTGCCAAATGAGTCGTGGGAAGCCAGCAGCCAAAACTTCCATCCTGTTCCCAAAGGTATACCTGCTGTGTGGGAAAGCCATCCCAGCCTAGGGAGCTGGCAGCTTCACTGGGGCTGAGTTAGAACTGTCATCAACCTAGCACAGAAAAATGCATTTTTGCATGTCACCAACAGCACTGTCCACTTGCAAACCCTTCTTCTGGGTGGCAGGAAGTGTCAGCAAGGTTTTGGCCGATTTGCTTCCATTCTGCTGTCTACCTGCAGGGACAGCCCTATTTTAAGTTGCCATGATGCTCCTGCTGGGGTGGGAACTGGGTCTGTGACTGATGGTAACTCGCAGGGCACCCTGCTCCCCACATCCAGGTTCCTACCATGTGACACACAAGTTCAGCTTTTTCTCAGCTCCCTGCACTCAGAGGACAGAACAGCTTCCACGCAGCCCAGTGCTTGGTGTGAGGACTGGTGGCTGGAGCAGGATAGGGGGCTGACCACAGCAGTGTGGATGCCTGCAGGAGGTTTCTTACAGCTGGTCTTGATGGACCACTAGAAGAATCATCTATAAACCAGGAGTGTGTCTTAATATGAGAAATGCTTGCCCAGGGACTGCCATTTCGCTCTCTCTCTCAAAAAAAAAAAA
>WEKY01038956.1:57481-116853 GCA_013390045.1 Picathartes gymnocephalus
TGCACACATAAAAAAAAAAAAAAAAAAAAAAAAAAAAAAAAAGGGCAAAAAACCCTCCAAAACCAAACCAAACACCCTCCCCCAAATCAATAAATTCTACAGCTTGAAACCCTACCATTTAAGCCTTCTTTCAGCACAGTAGAAAGTATTCCCCTCAAATCTCTTACACACAAAAGTAGCACTTTCACTTCACTTCTTATCCAGCTAAATGTACAGGCATCTGGAAACGGAGAAAAGCCAGTAATGGTGACCTGCCCACGACATCCCATCATGAAACAAGTGAAGGATTTGGAGATTAACAGGCTTACCCAGCACAACACTGTGAAGGGATATCCTGTCTCATTGACTTCCGAGGCTTCGTGTTTGATAGGATTTAAAATGCTTCTTTGCTATAGCCCCTGTAAATCAAATCAAGCAGCTAAACCCCTTGGTTCTACCCTTCCCTTCACTGTATCCTGCTAAGATACTTAGCAGTTTGAACCTGCTGTATCTATGCAGTTCTTTGCCTCATCTTAGTGATCAAACCATCAGTACAAGAGGGTGTGGGAAGTGTTTTTTTCCAGCTAGTCAAGATTCCCTTCCTAACACTCCTGGAATAAAAACCAAGCTGACCTCCCTAGAGGAGCAGGCACTGCAATGATGCATTTTCAGCATTGGTGAACTTCACACCTGTTGGAAGAGAGAGGAATAGCTGAAACTCTTTCAGGATCTTCAGGATTTTCAACTGTGTCCTCTGAAACAGAAGATGAGGTGCATTATTCTCAGTTTGGGGAGAAGGAGTGTTTAATCTGCTGTGTGCTTGAGGATACTAATGAAATGGAGACATACAAAACACTGTGAGAGGTGTGAGGGAGTAGCACAAAGGCTGGTGTGAGAAATGAAGCTGTCAGAGTTGCTATCTTTTGCTCTCCTCCTGGGGCTTTTGAGTCCACAAACATCCACAGGGCACTGTGGTACTTGAGGGATTCAGACAATGCTGGTCATCAAGGTGAAGTAAATCCCTCCTCTGGGAAGAGACTGCTGCAGAAATACATCATGAAACATCACAGATGTAATCCGTGAGAATGGAGAGGTTTGGAGAGGTCAAGTGCCTCTGGCTTTTCTTGGTTTACGTGGGACTGGGATCCATAAGCCAGGGCCCTGAGGCAGCAGTGCCTACAGTTCTCCCTCGATGTGAACACATACCAAAGGTGCTTTTCCATCACATAGTAAAGGTGAAACTGGGTTTAGATGAAACTAGGTCTCATCTAAAACCAAACTAGCACAAGGGAACTTCTGAAAACAAAGAAAAGCAAAACAAAACAACCTCTCATCTTTGATGTGTGATTCAGAGGAGAAACAAAGCAGGTTTTTCCCTTGTCTGCATTGCCTTCCTAGGCCAGCCCCTTTCTTTCATCCTTGCTCTCAGTCAAGTGACTTTCCAGGCCCTCCTGGGTTGCAGCAAAATTAACAAAGGCTCTGTCAGGGCCCCGGGATAAAATCTTTCTTTTGGCCATCCCTGAAGCTTGTTGTCTCACTCTTCCTCCAGGAAGCCTTCCAGCCCTGATCTGTGCTGCCTCTCCCTGCTTTGAACTCCCTGGGTAGGTCACCTTGCACAGGTCCCCCCCGTCCCTCTCTCCCAAAAGCTGCTGCTGCTCAGGCTGGAGCTGGCCGGGCTCAGTCAGCCTCAGCCATGCTGCTGGGGCCTGTCTTTAAACAAGGGGGGAAAATCAGAGTGTCTGCCTGCCTGCCTGCCTCTCATGCAAGCAACATGACTCTGCATGAACACTGATAGATGAGGAAGTGACAGATAAAAAATAATTCTCTAGTGCATGCACAACGTGGGATCAAGCTACAAATCTTGTTAGGTGGTGATGGGAAGTATCAGTCAGAAGTCAAATCATGCAGGCCTGCAGATTTATCTGGGTATCAAGGCTGTGCAGTCTGTCCTCAGTGTAGCGCTATAAAATGCAGTGATCTTTATGGGCACATGCAGAGCTGTAATTGGAAATGTGCACAAATTAGATTTGAGAGATTTCTTTTGCATCTCTGCTTTAAGTCATGGTGAGGTTGTTTTATTAGCAAACAGACATAAGGAAAAACTCCCCTTCTTGCTCCGTTGCCGGTGGATTTTTAAAATTAAATAGCACAGCAATTCACAGTTTTGAAAGGACTAGAGCTGTGAGGAGATCTCATTTTTTCTGTACAAGCATATGGCAAGTAGGTTTGAAAGAGATGACTAAACATATAAAAACACCTCTGGCCCTAAAAGTCCTTTAACTGCACATGGTTGGCAGCTGAGAGGCTCTTCTGAGGAAGTAGAACAAGTACTTTGTGCTATGGACTTACCTTGTTATCATTGGCCCTAGACATCTGCTTTTGGGCATGACAAAACCAGGCCACAACATGAGGCCATTTTTGATCTGACCTACCCTGGGCTACATCCTTCAAAGGCTGAAGGCAGCTCCTGACATCCCACTAGCAAACCAGAAGGTTTTCAGAGATGAGAATCCCTCTCCCCTCAAATCCCCAGGCAGACCTTCTTTCTCTTGCTGAATTTCAGGGAAGGACTCACATAGTGGCCTGAGGGAGGAGGAGTTGCCTGCAATTAGGAGCCAGCTGAGGAAACCCCAAACCTTTCACAGAGAGGCAGTGGGCCATTGCTGCATGAGTACAATAGGGTGGTTTTCTGCTCCGTGGGAAGCACTGGCATGTCTTCAGTACTCACAGCTGGGCTGCACACAGAGGGAGAACTGGCAGGAGAAGTAGGAGTAGGCGCCCACTGTGTGCCAGAAAGCTGTTGCTGGTCTGCTCGGGGCCAAGGCAGGAGGATGGCTGCAGGAAGAACAGGCTCTGGGATGTCTGTTCCCATGGGCAACACTAGTCATTGTTCAATGACCACGTGTCTGCAGCCTGTGGCACACCAGCTCTTGCTCTGAAGGGGCCTAAAGCTTCCTTAGATCTTTCCCCCATTAAATAAACAATATTTGCATGTGCGTTGGTCTGAATTCTTTCGATTGGTATTACGAAATCTTCTTTAAAAAATCTCCAGCCAGTCAGTAGTGCTACCAACCACTTTTTTTCCCAAAAGAAACTGCGTCCAAATTATTCAGAGGAGGAGATTCACCTGTTCCCTCTATGGAGTCACTGTACACAGAAATCTGAAGAGCTCTCTGCACTTTATCTCCCGCTCTTATACACAGCCTGTAAAGGTTCGGTGGTTTTTTGTTTGTTTGTTTCTTTCTTTCTTTTTTGGTGTTTTTTTTCGTTTTTTTTTTTTCTTGTGTTAAATGAAGATGTCAAATATTCCAAAGGAACCACACATACACACACACAAAAAAACCAGTCCTCATCTGGCAAGGCTCTTTTAATGTTGTACTTTTACCAAACCACAGTACATACTTCAAATAAGGCCTAACAGATTATACTCTTTATAAATTTACAAACGGTTTATTCTCCTTAAAGAGATCATATTACTTTTATCAGTCTTGTGTATTTCAATGAATTATATGTTTATTCAAGCATAACATAGCAAATGTAGCCATAAATCTTGTAGACTAAGTGTCTATAACAGAGGAATCTCAGATACACTATACTTTCAGATTAGGATGTTTTTTAATATACACATTTTTGTTTAATTAGGGTAACCCTCATCTCCTGGTTATGCGTCCCATGGGAAAATTGTGCTCAAGAAAGAAACCTGTGGACTAGAGTAACTGCAAACAGAGAAGGTCTTGATTCACCTGACAGGAAATTGGGCCAGCTTTGTAGGCACATAACCCTGGGATTGGCTTTCCACCTGGTTTGGAGGGAAGGGGTGACAGGCTGCTTTTGCTTTCCTAATAGCTAATGGCCCTGGTGTTTTCTTGGGTACAGACTGTTCCACAGCAGCTGGAACCAGATCACTAAGAAAGGACAACTGCATTTCCATCCCTAACCAACAGCCCAGGGTACTGAGAGCTGGCCGGCTGGTAGAGATGAATGACTCAGATGTTGTATAGAGACACTACTTAAAAAAAAAAAAAAGGACTAAAGAAGAAAGGAAGTAAAACCACCTGCCTCTGTAGCGATTTTCACAATCTTTTGCTATTGCTTTGTATATGAATCTAATTCTGAAGCATCATTCATGTCCTAGTCTCTGCTGATCCCCTTTTCTGCTCACAAGGCTATACCCACAAACCAGCAACTAGCTGTTGCTAGTTTGCTACCTTGTCAAGCAAAGCCAGCAAAATAGGAGCACCTCACTATGCTGTGAAACCCCCACTAGACTGCTAAAGAAACTGTGTTTTGAGGACCTCACACTGAGCAACTCACGGGCTGTGCAAGGCAGGTGTTTCTGAAGTGTTATGTGGCACTGATGGGTTCAAACCATCTCTCAAAGATTGAGAAATAAGTTCCTGCTTGAGCCCAATATGTCCCTGCCAGAGAACCAGTGAGGAAAGGAAAAAACCTGACACTGAGACAAAACCCAAATCCAAACCATGCAAATAATAGTTGAATAATAAAAATCAAAATCCTAGCCCGTACCCCAAGTCTCCCTTGCAACAGAGACAGCTGATTGCTTTCTAAACTGCAGAACCAGCCATTTCTGTAGCTCCTAAATAACAAGTTTGGCAATAGTTACCATGCACAAAGTAAAGGCCACTTATAAAACATCTCCATAAAAATATCTATTTATCTCTATATCTCTATTTATATGTGTCATTAAGAAGCATCAGACTGAGCAGAGCCCAAGCACTCCATGATGGAGGGGAAATCTATTTAATCTCCATTAAATTAAGCACTCTTAGTTAGGATTGGCATCCACACGTAGGATTAAGTCAGTACAGGTAATTTCCATCAGGCTTCTCTTAATTAGCACTGGTCAAATGGGGTAGCAGAGTTGTTGGGGAGCTGAAGCCTTTCAGGAATATTGTGCCAAATCATGCTGTTGTGTTAGAGGAACTTCCTGGACTCAGGCTGCTCAACGTGTGAGTCAGCTCATTCGGACTGAAGATAATTTATGTGACACCTGCCCAGCCAGTCCACTGATGGGTCTTGATCCACTGAAGAGCAGAGGAAAAGTTCTCCGTTGCTCGTATATGACTGAGACTGACCATGCAAAGCAGATCTGTGGAAAGCCAGTTCTCTGTGCTTCAGAGTTAACAGCAACCAAGTGATGCCTTAGCCTTCTTTATTCAAGTGACTCTGATCCCTTCTCTTAAGCAGTTGGAATTTCAAAAAATCAGATACAATGCAGGAGTTACAATGGGGTGAGTGTAGTATCTCAGGTATTCCACATACAGAAGCATTTTTTCCCCTCCGAGATGCTGATCCAATGAAAATAAAATTATTTAATAACCAGTGTTGAGAGTTTTCTTGGATGTGCTCATAACTGAAACCTGTTGGAATGCTGACTTGTTGGCCATGTTGAGCTGGGCCTTTAACACTTTGAGACACTAAAATACTAGAGGCTTCTATAATATCATTTTTTTGTGTCCTACTTTAGAGATTACCAGCAGCCTTGTATAGCTGCTACAAAAGCACAGGAGAAGGGGATGGCTGAGAGCTCAATCTGACATCTAGGAATGGCCCTAAGGAAAACAGATGCTGGCTTTTGCTAGACATTAATTTCATTATCGATATCTCTTGGGAAAATTTGAACCAAGCAAAGTAACCATGCTTAATGGAATGAAGTGCAGCTGCCTAATTTTCAGACTCTCTTTGCCAGGCAATGCTGTGATTTTGGAACAAATAAAAACAAGTTATAAAATAGTAGTGGAGATGGCAGAAACCAAACTTGTACTTTCAGTCACTGAGTACTATGAACAGATAAAAACCTACTGCAAATACAAAAGATGACAGGAATGGAGTGGCACATAACCCTTCCACTTCAATGGTCACATTTTAGGAAGGTGAAATTCTTCACCTTGGTCCAAGTAGCAAGCACGGCTGGGAAGGAGTTTAAAGAGGACAGTGAAAGGTAGCAAATTTGTCAGTGAGAGGGAACACTAAAGTAGCGAAAGAGATGTGAAAAAACCCAGAGCTGTCAGCAATTTTCTTTCCTTGGAGTAATGGGTAGAGGGGTTTGGAAAACAGGAAATATTAGATGTCTACAGACATCTTAGTCCTTACTCTGACCAGGAACTGTGTAACGAAAAAGATTTTGTGTTGTGTTTCAGAGTGTGCAGGAAAGGCAATTTCTCCTTGCTACTTTGCCCTATTGTGGTAGTTTATGCTTCAGGGATAAACGTCTCATTCATGCAAGTCACACAAGAAAGTTCTGCAGACAGACCTTGATTTTGTAACAGAAATAACTTACAACTAGCTGCCAATACTGTGTCCAGCGTTTTATGATGTCAAACCATAGATCTACTTTTAAACATCTACCCAAAGGAGTTTTTCAAGACAAAGCAGTGCAGGGCTATTTGTTCAGCTTGTGAATGATTTATTGACTGTGCCAAGGTCAAACTCCTTCAGTGACACATGCACTGTAAGCAGGAGAATGTGCAGTTTAGAGAACAAACATTAGCATACAGGGGATGGCTACCTTGTCTTTATTCAGCCAGGTTTATTTATCTTACATACCTCCACATGAGTTTAGAAAAATAATACACAGACTTGGCTGGCTGGTCCATTGCTAACCAAAGCCATGATGAAACGAAGGAGAGCTGCTAGGCTGGGAATGCTCCAGATGAAGCCTGCTTCCACCTGACATGAGTCATCTAAGTTTACTTTTTCCTGGCTGATTCAAGAGTTTGTTGCCTTGCTTCAGGGACTCTGTCTGTCTTAAAGAGCCTGTTGATAGCCTACCACCCTAGAAATGGAGTCAGTGGGGAAAAAACCATTATGACTGGACAGGATGCTAGATTATCTCATCTAGGTTCCCTTTCTCACAGAATGTTGGACCAGAAGGTCTTTTGTGGTCCCTTTCAATCTGTAATGTTCAATAAGATGGGGAAAAGGTGACAAAAGACAGGGACAGGTAGCAACACATCTGAGAATTGTCTTCTAAGCAGGAAGAAGAACTTGGGACTTGTGACTCTGTACTCTCACCAGCAGCCTAGAGCAGCTTGTTTAAGTTTCACATCTTCAGCTATATTCTTGCAACAGCCTATTTCAAAGCATGTGAATGACAGGAGCTCAAATATTTTGGTCAAAAAGGCAATGAACACATGGCAATATATAACTGGCCACAGCACTGTACCTACCCCAAGCTCCTGACAGGAAAGCAGGAAACTCTTTCTGGTACAGTTTATTGTTCTGCATGCTACATTCCCTCAAATGGTGGTCTGCTCTAATGTCATTCCAGTTATTTACATTTCTCACCTGTCAGAAAATGTCATCTCCCGCCTTTTCAATAAATTAGAATTTCTTAGAGCAGCTCGGTGCTAGAATTCAGAATGCCAGTTGTTGAATATTATCAATATAAATATCTCTACATTATAGCATTTAATATGATGATAGTTCATCTCTGATCCTTGGAGACAGCAGAACTAATGGAATCTGAGGAACTAACAATTTACTCTTCCTTAATATGCTATTACTTATCAAGTGAGAACATTAATCTATGGTAAAACTAAGGGTACAGACTTCTATGTCTGTTGCTTAATCCAGAGGCTTTTCCTTAAGGAAACAACAGCAGTGGGAGTATAAGTAGTCATTACTGGAAGTTGCTGAATCACAGAAGAAGCAGGATGCAGTAAATTTGTTTCTTGCTTATATGTAGATTTCCAGAGTATATCTTACCACCTTTTCCCTGAAGTGGGTTCTGGTTGTGCTTAAATAATTGCTCAACTTTTCTAATATGGTATTTTGAAAATAGAAGACTAGTGAAAAGAAATACTTCTCTGTGAAAGAACCTGTTGATACCAAACTTTTTTTTACAGTAAGTGACTTTTTAAAAAAGACCTCTTGTGTAAAAAAGCCACGAATTGGCCCCTTTTCTTCCTGATTCTTAAGCAGTTGGCATAATCAGGGTCTTGAGCATAGTGCCTCAAGAAAAATCTGCTTATATGTGAAAGTCAGAGTTAAAAGAACTGTGTTACAGATTGTTAAATAAATGCTTTTCCATTACCAGGTCCAAGTCTTGTCTCATTTGAGGCACCATATGTGCCTGCTACTGTGGGGCAAAGACTGAGTTTATCTTCGAAATTGCACTTAATTTCAAGAGCAAGTGATTTTGCTAGCACTGCAGACTTGTGGATTTGGAGCAAGTTTGGTGTCTTATCCCCATATCATGGCAGTAATTGCCTGAGTAGTGCAGACATCTCATCCCAAATATCCTTAAGTTTTGGAGGTGCAAGTGCACACCCACATGGCTGCTATGAGACACATGTGGCAACAGAAGGGAGAAAAGCCTCTTGATGTCACAGTGTTCAAGTATTGGTCAGGCTTTACACCTGAACCTTCACTCCCATCTCTTTGTCCTACAGCTTTTCTATACAAATGGAAAATATTCCTGCATAAAGCGTGCCTCTCCTTCTAGGGGTTGCAACAGTCAGCACAAAAGAATGGTCAGGACATGGTCACACAGCATCCCACCAGGACTTTGCCACTGTTATATTCCACAAAGGAAGTTAAGGTCTTGGACAGATCCAGGGATTTGGTGGGTGGTTAAGGCAATGCATGCTGTAGACAGAGCAACAGTGCCTCTGACTCAGGTGGTTGTTGCACTGATGCTTCTTTGCCTAGGTTTCACACTCTCCCATTCAAGTGCATTTAACACAGCTCTTTTATAAAATGCTTCATTGTCATAAAAATATTTTAAAGCCTGATAAAGTAGTTTATTGAAAGGAACAGACACAAGTCTGTTGAGCTGGGCATACATTTTTCTTGACGGTTTCAATAAAAGGCTCTCATTCATGAAGGAAAGGACAGAGTTATGGTAGGAAAGGAAGGCAAACAACCCACACTCAGTCATTTATAGTATGTAACCCTTGCGAGGCTGGCAATGCCACAGAATCTGCAGTAACAAATGTGAGCAGAACTGATAGCAGACTGCTAGCTGCTATCTGCAAAGTGATCAGAAAGGTAAAAAGCAGAAAGTCAGTCATTAAATTTCTATCCAAACCCTCCTCTCAGACCCTCTGCCCACCTCAACAAGTACAGATGTACACTCCCTAACAGGTAACCTTGATGCAGGAGGAATACACATGCACTTCAATACATCTTCCCTGGTTTTAACACCCTCTCTTATATATAACTGCATTCTGAAGTACCTTTTTTCATGTACTGGGTGACTTTTCTTAAGATGCCTTTCCAACTTCTGTCCTTTCCAAATTGATTTCCTGGTACTAGAGAAGTTAAAAATACAGGCAATGAACAGAATGTAAAAGCATGAGGAAACAGCTGTTATGGTGATTAAAACTATTTCAAATGCCTTTCTTCTTTTTTTTTTTTCCCCTTCCTCTTTATTTACCAATCTGGTTTCCAATACAACTTTAGTTAAAAGGAAAGACATTCACAGAAGATATTTATGCATACAAAAACATTGCCCTTCATTCATTCTAATTTGCATGCTGTCACTGTTAGAAGGCAAGGTTTCTGTTTAATTTCGCTAGGATGGATAATGACATCTGAATACCAGAATTTAGGTTCTGCTTTTCAAAAATGACACCCTTTCAGGATTACCATGCTTGATGGAATGTAAAATCATTCATGGGAGAAACCATATAGAAAGCTATGGCTTGTCGAACCTAGATAGCTTCACATCTCAACAGATACCCTGGAAATTAGATGCATCTGCCATTAAAGGGCATTGTTGTAATTAAAATGAATTCTTATCAGTACAATAAACTTGTACATATACACCACTGCTTTGGCAGTCTTACTAAAATACTTATGATGACCATCCTTTCACATATATCATGCTGCCTAGAGCATGATCCTAAAATGCTGCCGTACCTTTGAAGTGGTAACTGCAAGAAGAGATATAAAAGGTACAGGTAAAGTTTAAGACACAAAAAATACAAAGCAGAAATGCTCCAGTACGAGTTAAAGATACATATTCCTACTTAATACATCTGAACTTTCTATCAGTAAATATGGAATAAGCAGTGTGTGAAAGACCTGATTCAAAACCACCAGACCTGATTGTGGACTTCCCTTGAGGCTGGGTTGACATCAAAATAAGTTTTCCATTGTTTTGGCTCTTTGGAGCTCCATGTCTCATTACCTGGTGGTCTGGAAGTCTTGTGAACGAGAATCCAAAATATTGCTTACATTAGTTCACTAACACTGAGAGCTCTGATACCCAGTCTTGCTCTCCCCACTGCTGGTGGCAGTTTTGCCACTATTTCCTGTAGTGTCAGGAATGACCCTTAAGAAACACAACCAGGACACTTTGGTTCCCAAACCAGTACAAGAAGCTACATTTTTCTGCACAGTTCAAATAGATGAAACAGCTAAAAAACAGGTGATAAAAGACTGATTATTTTAATACTCTTTGGGGAAAGTACAGCATTTTATAAAAGCAGGATCCACTCTCCCCTCCAACAGATTTTCTCACATACCTGTTAAACAACACGGATTTTTGGCACAAGTGAAATAAACTATGGATGTTGTTGCAGCCTTCAATGATAGGCTTGCAGCAGAAGAAATCCTCAGAATAGATATAGTGCTAACAAAATACACAGGCTATGTCTCTAAGTCTGCTCCTGCTTTACTAGCAGGATGCTGAATGACCACTGCTTATATTTAAACATACACCATTCTCAGAAATTAAATACAAAGCAGACAGGCAGGAATTCACCCAAAGTCACCAAATGCCTATAAAGAGACCAGCTGCCTGTTGATAATATCATGTCTAAGGTCTGGTTTAAGGAGAAACAAGAAATCTAATAATTAAAGGTTTCTAGCGTAATGAAAGTGACTGTATTTTAACACAGCGTTAATGTATTTCACATTAAAAGGTCCATGGTATCCAATCAATGCAGAGGTGCAGATGCCCCTGACTTGATTTCAGAAATTTAAACCATTTTTCAAACTTAAGACACTAATTTATAACTATTGCTTATGCAAAGGTCAAAGGTTATTTTCCAGAAGTTCTTGATTAATCTCCGAGTGTTGTGGGAGATTAGCTGGTAATTTTTTAGAAAACCAGTGAATAAATATCACAGGCCTCACTACCATAACCCAGAGACAACTGTCTCTTGCTTTGCCAAGACCTTGGTTAGACATGGAGACCAAGCCATCTTTCCCTTCTAATGCCATCCTGAGGCATTTGGCAATTTGTACTATGGCTGTTAAATCTGTCTCTCCCACATAAAGTAGCAGAGGACTCTAGACTCTCAGGACACCTAAATCTTCCTCACAGACATTAAATGCAGATTAGGAGCTTTTTATTTCTGCAAACCAAATGCCAATCTATGCAAATGATGCTCTATTCACATCTCTTGGTAACTTGAAGTTGCAGGCAAGGATGTTTTTCAGAGTGGACTAAAATACTATTAAAATAAAATGAAACATAAAATAATATAGAAAAGATAATGCATTTTCAGTCCTACAGAGACATCTGTGATTGCAATGCAGTTTTCTGAGTGGTGGTGCAGGGTAGATCCACCCTCTGCTGATATTCTCCAAGGAGAGAAGACTTATTTTACACCCATCATTAAACCCAGGACTCATCTGCTTGATTACAGACGAGAGGGAGAGGTTAATACTGGAGGCAAGGCAAAAAACTGCAGAGTACAAGAGTGACAGAGGTAACTTCTATGCCTACCTGAACCTCTCTGCCATGTATGTTACCTGAGAAAGAGTAATTTCTTTTGAAACTGGAAACTTTTTTGTATGCTAATTACAAATCCATAAATAGAAGAAATTAGTGAGCTTGATTTGCTCTGATGCCTCCAGAACAGGACTTTGGGCTACCATCCTTAAAACCCAAACTATCTGGCTTGCCCTTCTGACAGATTGTGCTTATCAATGTCTTCTCTAGTAAGACTCCAATATTTTTTTTTCCGTACATGATTTTTTTTCATTTTTAAAGTGTCAGTTAGAATAATGAAAGTTGCAACCAAAGAAATAAGGAAATTAAAAATGCCAGCACCGCTCAGTGTAGTAGATTGCACATTTGGGTGAAAAATAAATCTTTCTTGTGCAGAAAAATGAATTAAATCTGTGCATACTAAACCCAGAAATATTAAAAACAAAGCAAATCTAGGACAAGAATGTCACAAGAATAAATACTTTTAAAGGGAAATTCCTGATATCGTTTCTGTTCTTTTAGCATGTGGCAAAATCCTGCAGTATATTCATTCCTTCATTCTGTTCCACTGCAAAACCTGTCCATTAAGGCCTTAAATTCCTATAAATTCAGATCATAGGAGAACCATGCTTCTCTACAGAAGGCAAGCTAAAGCTTTGCTATTGCCACCAGAGGATATTAGGTCTTCAGGCTGCCCCTCTGTCTTTCCTACTAGCTGCCTGCCTGCTGTTCAGGTGACACCTACGACACTCCTGATTTGAAAGGAAAAATGGGATGCAATGCTGTACTTGGCATTGGCCTTGCTATTCTTAAAAATGCCTTACAAAGACAGTAAAATAGTTTGAGTAAATCTCTGTACTGAAAAGTCACTCTCTCCTGTGTGCTCTGTGTTCCTCACATGCTCTGGAGGCAGAATTTTCAAGCCTCCTTTGCCTCACCTTCCTGACTGTGTGAACACTGCCAGCGAAGGACTTCCTTGCAAAGGGACTGAAGGAAGGGATTGAAGGAATAAATTGCTACTCTCAAGTTGAAAGAAAAGTAGGATGTGAAGTCCGTGGGTTCAAATGCATTGACTAAAGCTGTACTAATATTTCTATGACAGGCTATTAAGAAGAAACAGAAGCAAACAAAGTCTGGCTCTAATTCCCTACTACAATGTACAGTATATGCCAATATGCCACAGGCAGAGCTGAGTTTAACCTGGCACATGCCTCAGGTCACCAGTGCCATAGACAAAGACACAGGAACAGACTAGATCTACAGACTCACAGCATCATCCTCCCTCAGAGACCAACAAAATAATACAAAAAACCTTTAAAGCCTCCTGTACTTTATGATAATCCTCTTTAGTAATAGTAGTAGTAGTTGTAATAACAGTATTTTTACATTCTTGATGAGAACTGCACACAATCAGTGAAGTGCCAGGGTCAAGAAGATGGGTCCTGCCAGGGCTGACATGGGCTGATGAGATGTTGAGAGACTGGCGAGTAAGATTTGCACTAGTCCTCACCCCCTATCCCACCTCCAGCCCGAACCCCTGGATCAATGGCACCAAAATAACGGGTGATGTGGTCAAGGTGCAGGGCTTGAAGGCAACCCGCAGAACGTGGCCAGCCAGGAAGGAACACAACGCCAGGAAGAGAGGGATGCCACTTGTTCTCAGGACAGAACCACCCACATTTTAAACAGCTTTTAAAAAATGTAAAAAACCAGCCCTGTTTCTTGTCACAGGTATCCAGAACATCTCTAAACACACACAGAAATAGACAGGTATTACTGAAAATTGTAACCAATGCTGAAGCTGCAAAACTGCTCTTTGTTGTAGTTGTTGGGATACAGAAGGGGCAATTTGCTGTAAATAAATATCAAAAAGTATTTTTTCTTAAATGCTCGAGATATTTTTTTTTCTCCAGTCTCAGTGGTATTTTCCTGTCACTTGCTCCTCCAGTTGTGCTGATCTTTTTATCCTATGTGTGCTCAAGTGTCCGACACAGAGTGTTCTCTCTCCACTGCAAGAGTCATCCCAGTCCCACCCTGGCCCAGCTCATATCCCACCCCAGGCCCCATCCCCGTGGGCTTAGATAAGCCATTCCTTCTTGCTCTCGTCTATGGTCTCCGTGAAGTTGGGGTCATTGTTCATGATGGCGGCGTCGGCGCTCTCGGCAGACTCTGCCCCTTTGGCCTCGTTGGTGTGGTAGGTTCCCTTGTGGCGGAACATGTAGCGGATCAGGAACACCAAGGTGCACAGGATGGTGAAGATCACCACTGCGATGACGCCTACACACAGGAGGAAAGGAAAAGTGAGACTGGCCGCAGACTTTAACAAAAAGAAAGGATCCCAAAGCTCCTCTGAGCTCAGTTGAAGCTACTCGGGCAGGTGGGCATCACCACAGTTGCTTGGTTTCTACTACTCTAATATCTATATATAGTTTTCACTATATACAAAATGCAGCTCCATGAAGTCTGCTGGTGACCCTCATCCCTTAGGTAAAAACTGCAACATTAATACCTGCTTACAGACCTAAGCTTTGCTGACCATGAGGCAGAGGGAGCTGAGCACTCCCAGAACAGTGGGGTGTATTGGTGATGTGTCACGGCCAGGGCAGCTCTTTGAAGGTGGAATCTCTGGTGTTCACTTTCTAGTCAATGGCTGTAAAGACCTATCATAGCTCCTCCACATGCCCTTGAAAACTGGCGTGGCTCCCTCTTGGCTCACACCACCCACTAAGCACTGGCTCCACATAATTGCAGATGTTTATCATCAGTTCTAGCCTTAGTTGCTCTCCCTGAAATGGTCTATTTTGGGTTCAACCCTGTTATAGAGAAGTCTCATGAATGTTATTCTCTTAGGCATAGGTATCTATGTGATAAAACAGCACTGTAACTGTTTGGGCCCTTCTGTACAGGCAAAAGAATCTTCCAGGATGAAGATGTTATAAAATTTTCTGGTTAAAAAAGATTTGTAATCAGCCAGAGTTATGTTATGCCACTTTCTGTTAACTGATGTGTTGGGTAGGTGAACTGAGGCTGTTCAGGTGTGGCCTGAATTTTTCTGAGGAATGCAATGCTCTCCTTCCAGTATTATAAAGTTTCAAAGTATAAGGAAAAGTTCTAAGTAATAATAAAAATATAAATTAGAAAGGAAAAATTACACATCAAATCAAAACTAAAGCTATGTACCTAAACTTGGATATGGAAACATACACCCTTACTACCAACTGCAATTCAGCCATCAGAGACATGTACTGCAAAGTATCTTGGAGACATAGACAGTTTTCTTACCTCCAATAATAGCTGAGTTTCTGTTAACTCCATCTCCTATAGCTTGACCATTGTATGGAAAATCAGCACTTGCTGTAAATAGAGAATTAAAGATTCATGTTGTAATAGCAGTGAAACTTCTGTAAAAGTTCAGAAATACATTCAACATCCTCAGATACAATTTAAGAAAATTGTGATCACTAGACATTTATCTATAGATGAATAAAAATGAAAAGATCTGTCAATATTATCTAATCCCGCAGAACTACTTGCTTCCTCTTTGTAACAAAAATAAAATAAAAATAAAGGAAATACCCTCGGTAAGCACTGCTGTTGATACAGAAGGACATTTTGTCCTTTACTAACATAAAGTCAGTAAGTTTTAAGCAGTAAAATAGCACAAAACTAAACAAACCCTTCTATTTTAAAAGTGTGTGATCATACTAATTATTGCAGAGATTTTTGCCTTTGTCACTGCTATCTATCAAAGGCTTCAGAAGCTTCCACGATTTTGTGACCACCACTGGGTACAAATTCAAGCTCCTTGAAAGAAGAACTTGAATCCCTTTTGTTGCTGCACAGTCCACGGTAAGAGAAGGGCTGCAGCTTGTGTTGGTCAGAGCCATAGAGAAGCTACCCCTCAGAGCACATTCCAGCACTTTTGCCACTCTGGGAGAAAGCCCAGCATGTCAGCTGAGCCACTGCTGGAGCTGCCTTGGAGCTGAGGGGCAAGACTGTGAGCTGGAGGAGCTGAGGCATGGCAGGCGTGGGAAGCTGGGGATGAGGAGAGCCTTCAGCACACAGGTAAGGAGAGGAAATACAAGCAGAGATGCCGGCATTCATTTGCCAGAGACATAAAAAGGAGAGACTCCCTAGAGCAGAATTGGATGAAATTGGATGAATTTGGATGGCAGCCCTGGGTTTAACCTCCAGAAAACATCACAGAGCCTTTTCAAAGGCAATCTCATCAATTAAAATTATTATCAGCATTTTCTTTATAGTCAGACATAGCAACTAGACAGTGCAGTGACTAAGCAAGCCTAGGGTGCCAGGTGAGTGGTTGCAATAATTTCCTTCTTTGCCACTGGACTATGACATTGATTTTGAAATAGAGAAAATATTGTTAAAAGAGTGTTAACTAGAGAAAGCTAAAATAATCAAGGATACGAACTGCTTCTTAGGACAGCATTTAAAACCCAGCTATATTTTCCTTGCTTGATGGATTAGGTGATACTATATTAAAATAATCAATTGCCTTTACAGAGCAGTGATGCATTTAGTATACCAAAAACTGGCTAAGGGAATTCAACTGTCTTTCTGTTAGCATGGAGTAAAATCCATAATAAAGTTCCTTTAGTATTGTAAAGCAGCTGCACAAAAGAATGAATGGTTTCAGCTTGCCACATGGCCTGAAAAGAGGTTTGGGGTTAGAGTAGCCCTCTGTATGCCTACTCTGGAAGAGAGTCGAACCGGCTGTGTGTTCAGCAGATAGTTTTTGGCTGGCTGCCTGTGGGACAAACAGGAGTGCGCTTCTCAGAGCTCAGTGGAGGGGCTCTGTCCAGCAGTTTTTGCCAGCAGCACTTGTGCCTTTGACATTTGGTGGTGCTCTGGCTTCTGAAAACCTTCTTCTGCACCTCTCTGAAACGAATCAATCTATAAATTGTAAAAGATAAATAAATACTTGGTTCTGTATCAGAAGATTTTGCTCCAAAGAACTGTGCAGGACCATTAATGAAGACATTTTGGCACAGGATCCATACACATACCCTTGCAGTACTAAAAGGGAAGGGCTGGCAGTGGGAAATCCTACTTTTAAACCTGCTCTCCCTGCATCTCAAGGAAAATCCTAAAGCCAAATAATACTATGGGGAAAGCATCAGTTTGCCAAACCACAAGGAATTCCTCTCTGCCATTCTAACCCAAAAGGAGGGCCCTTGACATCAGGGCAGTACCACAGGCAGTTAACAAGTCCTAGCACTTGCCACTTGGTTGAGAGTTGGTTCCCTGTGTCCTCACAAAAGAAATCTGAAAATCTACAATGGTCACAGTTTCTCCTTCTGTTACAATTGAATATTATATTTTATCTCCCTTTAAAAGGTTATTTGAAGGACAATGGCAGTAGCGAGGTGTGAAGAAAGGGGAAAGCTGCTGTTCATGGTAGCATGATCTCTCCTGAGCTGCCACATCACATTGGCTGCGCTACAAGGGGGTCCTGGCAGATGGAAGACCACAGCCTATGACATTCAACGGGCACTGAAGCGCACTGCAGGATAAGGAAGGACATGATGCAGGATGTGGAGCTCCATCCTTGATCTTGTCCGAGAGCTGCTGCTAGGACTGGACCCAATGAGTCCACGCACAGCTGCTCTCCATTGCACTCACTCATCTTATACACTCAGGAGGAGCTGCCATTGGATCACAAGCACATGGGACCTGAGACTCTCACCTCTGACAAAAAGGAAACAGGAACATGTGTCTGGGAGCAGGGGACAGTGTATTTCAGCAAGAGCTCACCATCAGATTGGCTAGATTGTGCCCTGCTGCAGCTGCTGGAGAACCAGGAGTGCTGCAGGGAAAAAAAGGAGCTTAGACTTTTGTGAATCTTTTTTTAAAGCACTTGCAGCAGTGTTGGCAGATACTATCACTGTAATTCATGAACTGCTGTTCTATTATTCTTGTGCCACCAAGAGACCTGCTATAGACCAGAGGTCTAAGAACTGCAAAAGGGTAATTCCTGCCACAGCAATTAGGCAGAAAAGAACATATGAGGGTACAGTCCTTGACCCTCCAAGATGAGCTTAACAGAGTATTGTCCCCACAGGTACCAAGTCAGGTATTTCAGATAGAAGTTACATCACTGAAGCACATGAGGAATCCTCTACAGTCACATTCCTTGGCAATATTAAGCAACTTTGCCAAAAAGACAACTAACAAGAGTTTTTCTTCCATTGCTGCTGGAATGCAGGAACTAAAAGAGGAAAGAACATGTTAGAGCATGCTGACAAAGGGACAGCAGTAATACTGATCCTCTGGTAAAAGCACAGAAGACTACAGACTGCTGTTCATAGGCTGTAAAGAGTAATTCCTAAAACGAATTTTCCCTAGGTTTCTCCAAGTAGCCACTGTCTCACTTGTGTGATTCAAAATATGAAGAACGGAGCAAAAAGCTTTTTAATCTGTGCTGGAAAACTGAAAATCTATCCTGAAAAGCTACATATTGACCCAAGAAATGTCCTGACAGCTGCCTGAAATCCTCTGCTCATGCAGCTGTGGCACAGAGCCATCAGTTTGCTGTCACGGCACACCGAAGACCTTTTCCTAATACTGCTCGTGCAGGGACAGATTGCTCCGTATCAGGAAATGCTAAGCTCTCTGTGGCTTATGAACACCACTTCACCTGGCTCCCTTCCAGGATCCAAGCTGGGTGATGATCTTTGCACCCTGTGTTTCCACAGCAGGTCATCAGGTTTGCTTCAAACACCACCAGCCTGCAGCTAACTTAGGTAAAGTGACACAGCACACTTTGCTTTCTATTTCTTTCACAGGCTGCTGTTTACAAGGCCATAGTTTCAATAACCACAGAGTAAATCTACAGAGTCTGAGCTTATGTTTTGCACTTTTCAACTTTCTGTTACTAGGCTTGGGGTAAATGGGGTTAAAGAAACTTTGCAGCATCTAAAAGGGTGATTAAAGACTGACTGCAGGCAAATTCCATGTTTTGGCCATCATTTTAATGACATTTGAAGGTTTAGATGACCACAGAAATGCAGTAGGGGAGCTACCATCCTTCAGTGTGCCCAGCATGGTCATTGCTATGGCCAGATGCAAAACAGCAGCCCTCAATGAATGGAGAGGGAAGATGGGACTGGATAAACAGAGCACAATTAGGATTAGATGTTAAAGATGACAGATGTGCTTGGTTTAGCTGAGTGAATTAATTCTGCTTCATTAGAATAGGCATGATTTTGCATCTGTCATTTTCAGAGGGAAAATGTTTTACAATGGATCCCACATAAAAGCCTTTTTCAAATTCACAAAATTGAAATAAAAAAATGACCTTGGTAAAGTAGAAGAGTAGTCTGGAAGGTGAGTGTGGGCTGAGAAACAAGCAAGTCTGGTCAGGAAAGGCAAGGGGAAACCCAAAATCAAAGGTGGGGGGGATTTTCAGATAAAGAGCAGTATCAAGAAGTACACGGTAAAAAGGTAAATTTCATTTTGAGCTACACTACCAGGAGTGTTATATATAAGTCATTGGAAGCAATTTTTTTACCTGAACTTTTTTACTGAGTGGGCAAGTCTTGGTTAAAGTATAGCATGCTACAAAGGAATATAGAGTTTAGATTTGCTCCAAAAAAGGAAGAGTAAGAGTTATCACAGGCCTAAAACAATCAGTGAAATGTGAAATGCTGCAAAATGAGTTTGTTCAGACTAGATCTAATGTGTTGCCTTCTTTGGCCTTTCATCTTTACAGATGTCCACAATTTTGAGAGGTATTCTCCCATTATTAAGACCAGTTGGGTTTTCACATAAACATGAACTAGAGAGGCAACCAGAACCACTGGATCTGTTGATCACAAGCTCTATAAAACCTGCATCAATCAAGGCATTGATTAGAAGTAGAACAGTAAAGTAACAAAATAAAAGATGTGAACTGTAACTACTTCTTCCTAATTCTATTTTGCAGCCAAGCATCCAAGAATTGACCTTGCAACGAGAGCTAATGCTCACTTACAAGTTAGGATTATGAGAAAGCGTTGGACACTAGATCCATTCACTAATCTGGGTTCTCCGTAGGACCACAGCACCGAGAAAAATAAAAGCAAGCTCTCTAGTGATATTCTGTAAATTATGTGAACTCTGCTGAGGTTTGTAATTACAGAGCTCTCCTTATTACAGACTCTAAGTACACAACCTAATTGCTTGAGTCTTGATAGTAGAAATTAATGTGCAGTTGCAGTCACATTCCCCTTCCTGAAGGGACTGGATCACAAGTGAAACTCTAAAGACATGCACAGAAATGACGGAGCAGGAGTAAATAATGCCATTACACAGTCCTGCATCAAAAGTGGACAACACAACCGTTAGAGTGCCCTTTCTAGCTCATCCCACTGCCCGTGCCCATCCCACCCACTTTTCTCCTCCTGAGTTTGGCTCTGTGAAGAGCTCCCATGACAAGTAAACTGCAGCAATACAGCAAAAGAAAAAAAATCTAAAGCAGTATTAAAAAAGCTGTCTCTTTTAATGCACATTTTTATGTCTTTGTATCGAAAGTTCCTATCTTTTTATTTTTTAAATTAACACATCTATTTTTCTTCCTCCTTCTCTAAGATGAAAACTCTGAAAGTAGGAAAACTACCCCTACTCCTCCTTTTCTACTCATTTGAGAGCAGATTCTGAGGGAGGGCTGTTTAACATTAAACTCTGTTAACAGACTTTACTTGAAGTCCTACTGACATCAGGTTAAGTATAGAACCAAGAATTTGGCTGAAGTGATTTTTAATATTAAACACCTCCAAGTCTAAAAAGAAACCAACCTCACACTTACCCTGCCACAAAATACTTAAAAGATATTATTAGCCATGTTGTTTGTAAAAGGTCGGGTTTGTTCTAGCATACTATGCAGGGTCAATCATCACTCCTGGAATTTTTAGTGCTGCCTCAAGTGTAGTGTTAGAGGGTTAAATGTGTGTCCCTATGAACCATTTTCCTGACTTTATGGAAATAGAAATCTTCACAGCCACAGACTTGATAAATTTTATTTTAGTACAAGTTACAGGATATTGGAAAAAGTACACCCACTTAGCAATTCTGTAACTACCAGAACAGACGTGCAGCTTAGAGGGAAAATTGGGGCTTTTAATTTTAAAAATGTCATCTTCTTCTCTCTGATGCCAATAAAGCTAATTATTTGGAGCATGAAAATCTCCATGTTGGAACAAAATTCACTAATTTCTTCAATCTTTTACAACCATATTGACTGAGGAGGATAGAGAGGAAAAAACCCTAACATAAATGATAAAAAATCCTCCAATACATTAGTGCTATTTGGACCAATTAGTTAAATTAAGTTTTGTCAGGTATATTCTGTTAGACCAAAAACATTTTGAAAGGTTACATCTTTTTTCACGAAGAATTTTTTATTGAATCTCAAGTGGTTTTTATGTCAGCTTCTGGTGAGTTCTGCTGAGAGCGACAGAGGGAGAGAGATACATGCACAGAGATAATGGAAAACACAAAACCTGTGATTTTACATTTTTGGTGTGAAGGCTCTTCAATCCTGTCTTTTTATTCAAGTATGAAGTGAGTGTAAGTTAAAAACTCCTCTGAAATGATGGCTTAATAGAAACACTGTCCTCTGAACAGCCCTTCTGCATTCCTGGGACAGTGTGGGCAAGTAAGGGGGGATAACAGAAGAAAAGTGTTGTTGGATGTTACTGTAGAAAAAAGCATGAATTTTAGAATGAACAATGGAGATGCCAACAATGAACAATGGCAATGCTGGGAGAAAATGAAGTGAATGCTCCACGGTCAATGAACTGGGACAATACAGACTCTCAACACTAGACAGCAGACAACCCAATCAGTCAAGAGAGCTGTTTGTGAATTTCTGTTTTACCAGACCTTTAATTTCCTTCTGCAGGTGAGCTTTGCTGTCCTTACTCTTAACGAGATGAGGAAACGGAGTTTTATCAATGGCTTACACTAAGAGAGTTGCACAATATTTTTTTTTTTGGTCTTGAAAGGCAATCTTCCTAGCAAAGGGCCTGAAAAACTTGTGCCTTATTAGGAGACCCATCCTTGCAGCTCAAACTCCCCCAGTCAGTCCTGGATGAAATGCAAACCAGGGAAAACATTCCTGCACTATCTGTTGGGATGGGTTAGGTGATTGTCCCTTGCCTGCCCCTTTGTATGGCCATTTCACACTTTCTTTTGCACACAAGCAAGTAATTGTACAAAGTAGTGGTAAGGCAAGGCACTTCATAATACTAATATCAGGTACTTGTATACTATAGAATTCTATTATTTTAAAAGGAGAATAGCCATTTAGCATCACTTTTTGATTTTGTTTATCTGCAGTTGAATTTCAAGCAAGTTGGGTCTCAGAATTAGTACTTTGAACATCTGCTCTGTCAGATTTCCTATTGATTTGCAGGACATTAGAGCACCCTCATCCATCAAAGACCTAAACTCATCTATCTTTTAATTCTTGGTAGTAACATCTGTTTGACACTGAGTCTCACTATGACTCCAGACAACAGTCATGCTGGCCTAAGCTATCACTTCCATGAAAATTTTATGAGCAGTGCTTACATTTCACCTGTTAAGGAAGATACACAAATACTTCCTTTTATAATTAATGCAGAAGGTGAAGCGCTTTGGTGCCCTCAAAGGAACAGTGGAGTTAAGTGCTGGTCAAAGCCTAGCTGTATATAGCTAATCACTGATAATGGACCCAGAGGAAATATGTGAAAGAAATACCCCTCCCCTCCCTCCCTTCCCTGCCACCCCCCAAAAAAATAAAATACACCCCAATGACCAAGAATACCAAACAAGCCTGTAAACTTATGACAGCTACAAAAAAAGTGAAAAAAAAAGAGAAAGGCTTGGATTGGAGATATGAAATGGATCAGATTGGAGAGTTTAAACCTAAAATACCCTTTAATAGCTGTAATAACCTGACTGTAATCTAGAATAACCTCTTACACAGGAAGTAAGTGCGTTTCTGCCTGAGGAAAAGAAAAAGAAAGCAGTCACATTAAGTGCTCAGACATCTAAATGCTTCCTTCTCTACTCCATTTCCCCCTCAATTTATGTCATGTCTATGTTCCTTGTTAAGATTAGTACTTGTGCAAAAAATAGTCTTTGCAGAGGACGGAAAAGACTCTCTTTTTAGTATTAGCACCTTCTATTGACATTAGGTAGCAGCATTAATATTCAAATCACTGCTTATGAAACAGCTACAATACTGGTCTGTCAACGAATGCCTGAATTTACAAGCTTGGCAGCCTGCCAACTGTCTGATACACTAGACAGAGTGTCAGAAATTTCACACTGAAATTATATAGTCTTAAAGTTAAGAGAAAGCTATGCATAATTGTGTGAAGGAGTTACATGCAACTGAGGGAGGCATTTTTATTCCAAATCAATAGAGATTTGCAGTAATTCAAGCACCATGATTAAACCCTTTAAGGATGAAGCACTGATTGTGCCAAATTTCAGACAGATGCTCTTCCTAGTTAGCTGTTTTATGGGCAGGAGATAAATAGAAACTGTTGCATTTAAATGTTTACCACTGACTCTCTTGTCTGCAAGAAACACTTGGTGCTTAGAAACTGAGCTATGAGTTTCTGCTAGACTTAATCCCTCCTGACTGTCTAACAAAAAATGCTACCTTCCTGTCTCAAAGCAACTCAGGTCAAGGTCATTGACTTCTGAGACAATATTTATATTGGGAACATGGGGGACTAAAGCTGGTCACTCTCAACAGAGTAAACAATCACAGAAATGCACCAGACTCTGGCAGTGGAATAAGCCACAGGGCAGGCTGCAAGTCAAGTGCATCTTCAGTCTCTTGTATAAATAGTATAAATATTAAGCTAGCTTACTGGCAGACAAACAGCCTCCCAATGTTTACACGCTATGTTAATTAAAAAAAAACCAAACCAACCTGGCATCATTCTCTTTTTGCAGTACAGGTTTGCTATGCTTGAGAAAAGGAGGAGCGTCATTTTATTCTAGCAAATGCCTTCATATCTATTTCTATTTTTGCTAACACTGGGAGATCAAATTTAGATGTGTAATGCTGCATCATGAACAAAAGTGGTGCAGCTCCTCTGTGCCTCCTGCCTGGACTCACATGCCCCTTGCAGAAAGCCTAGGGAAGTGACCCTGCTCCCCTGCCATCCCCTAAAACAGAGAATGAGCACTATGTCATATGTCACCATTGATTTTAATGCTTATGCTCTTGGACCCACTGATGTGTATAGGACTCTTTCAATGTCTGTGGCCAAGAGAAGAGTGTTTTGTTCATGTGTTTGTGACCTAAGACCACTTTGAGGGCTGCATGGTCACCCATTGGCAAATAACGCCTTTGATTCTTCCTTCGCACTGCGTCATTCGTAACAAGTCCTTGATAAGGGCAAAAGCTATTTCCCAACTTCCTAGCCACATGGATACCAGCACACATCTGACCTGGCTTCTCCTCAGGTGCTGCCATTCTGCCCTCTGAGATGTGGTCAGAGTGTGAGACGCGACACAACTGATGGCGTCTGAATCTGGAAGGTGACCTTCAGCGCTGCCACCAGTAACATGAGTGACACTTCCCCTTGGTGCAGAAATTGACTGCTCTCTTTCACTTGACAAAGAAATTATCTGGCCAAATAGATGAGCTTGGATGTATAGCCAGTGCTCAGTGCTGTTGCTCCCCTCTCCTGCCATCACTTGTTAAAGGAAGAGGGATGAATTCGTAACAAAAAGAGAATCCTGCAAGCAGCTTTTTAAATCTTGATGACAGTGGTACATGATTTTGCCAGACATGCTCAATATAGGTTTCAAAGTAAGCTCTTGATTTATACAAGGCACTATTACAAAAAAATAAAGAACACTTAGGGTTTAAACATACAGAGTCAGAAAAAAGTCACGCCACTTGGAAGAACATTGCAGATGTAGCATTGAATCCTGCTCCATTTAATTCATAATATGTTGAAACTAATATAGGTTTAACTAAATCCGATGTTAAATACTCTAGGATGCCATTCTGTTCATATTCAGAGTAAATGCATCTTGCAGCTACAGAATGCCACAACAGCTTAGAGCTGCTAAAGCATAATTTGCCAGCTATTGTGTATACTTTGCTTTTCTGGGTTCTCCTGCTTTTGCTAAATTCAAGACTGGGTGGTTTGGCAAGCTGGAGCACCTTTTACCAAAAACTGAGAGGTATATCCATGTAATAGGTTCCTTTTATCCTTTTTTTTTATATAAATAAGAAAAATTTGGAGGTGAAATTCCATTAGTAATCTGCAGAACCACTAGGTAAAAGCACCCACATACTGAACAATGTCACAGCAAAAATATATAACTTCTAATTTTAACTACAAGGCATTTTAGGTGGGGATTTTTTTTAACACAAAAATAATCATGTTTGGGCTTTTGTTTGCTCCTCGACAACAAGCAAGGCGTCAGATATCATTCACATATATCTTAGCTAATTTGAACTGAGAGATATTAAAAACCCCTTGCAATTTGCTTTTTTTTTACCTACATGGCAGTAATAGATATTAAAATGCACACCAATACAGTTAAAGACTATAGAAATTAAAACTTTTGTTTTGAATTGTATGCCTTACAGGTAATTCGACGGTTTGGACAACATGTAAAGCTAAAACACGTAATTTTAAAATACTATGTTCATTGATCAGGCTCTTTTTAGCCTCTTTTCTGCACTCCTATTGACGTAACCAAGGCAAATTGGATCGTCTGACATGAACTGAGATAATATGGATGGGAGGAAAACACAGGAAGTGAACTATATCTGTTTGGATGTCATTATTGACCTTTTTCTTTTAAATCACCAGAAAGTCACGTTCCAGAAAAGAATGACTTGTTGAATTCCTGTGCTTCATCATCACCAAGAAAGGATCACCATGGCAACAGGAAACGACTGTGCATTGTGAGAATACTCACAAGCTGAACAAGATCATGGTTTAAGATAATGTCCCAGGAGCATGGCAAAATGCCAGCCAGGGGTGGGGAGGGAGGGAAGTGGGACTTCTACAATAACAAAGGAATTTAAAAAGATCTAATATTGCAAATGTGAAATATATGTGTATTCAAGGCTAACAGAAAGTGCAGGACAGTGAATCGACAAGCTATACAACCCATTTGTCTGGGGAGAAAATCAACAGGGTTTCTTATTGATAAATCCCTGAACTAGCTTTTAAAAGTCAGCTGCTAAGTGACTGATGCGTGTCATTATGATTTTCCCTTTAGCCTCTCTGTTAGGGCATCCAAAATGTTTTGCAGCTAGCAGGAGATGTTTATGCAGTAACTACACAGAAGAGTTTAAAGAAAACGTTTCATGTAGGTCACCCATCAGGCAGAACCTGCTTAACTTCTAGTAATTATCTGCAAAGTCTGATCCAGCACTGCAGTCAAGGTGAAAGGATCATTACATTTGTCATCTGGTGTATCTGTTCTATTTAGACACTTATCTTTGATTCCCTCCTATAACATTTTTCAATCCTCAAAGTTCGATTTCACAATATTTGAGAAACAAAGCTAAAAACCTACGCTTCACTCAAAATATGAATCAGGATGAGTTCAGAGTATGTCACTGATTGAAATTTAAAGCATATGATACTTCCCACAAATTTTTTCCCGACTTTTTATTTTCACTATAAAACACCCATCCTCAGCTCTCATGTTTTGTTAAGAACTATTTAAATAGGTAACATAACAATAAAAAATACAGATGAAAACACGTTTGAAATGAGAAACACTGCACATAGTAATTGCTGCTTTCAAAGCCAAGTTATTTGCAAACATTTCTTTGTGGCAAAGTGTGAGTGGCTTTTGCTTTAACATCACTACAAGTCTTTCTGTGAATTTCAAAGCCACTTTTTGTCTTTAGTAAGTTTAGTAAGGGAGTAAATTCACACTAAGAGAACTGAGACTATTCCAGTTCTGGAGCCAATGACTTATACCTCTGATTTCTCCATTTTCTCTCTCAACAAGATTTGTGTTAGAAAGTCTTAAGCAGGGTTTGGGAAACATAAAAAAAAATCCTCAATGAAAACTGCCAATTTACCAATGCAAAGTGACACGAAACCCAAGTATTGTAATTTAGCAGTCATAAAGACCATTTTGATGACTAACAGGCTATGACTTTGGTGACTCTAGGTTACACAGTCTACAGTATATATTTTTCCTGTGACTGAACTGTCTGTGTCAGACCACCACCGATACTTTCACAAAGACAGTTGTTTTTACTGATATTGATAAATGAGTTGCTGATATACCTCTTCACTGTACCATGGAAATGTCACCCACAGTAGAAGTCAGACATTGCTCACCAACACCTGAATATCCTTTTATTCCTGGACCAGTGAAACATCACTCCTTTGCTGTGAAATTTATTTCTACCATAACTCACCTGACATTGTTGCTTTCTTTGGTGTACAGCAGTCCCTCACTAGAAGTCTTTGAAGCAATATGATCTTCTACTGCTATGGATCACTGGAGAGAACAAGACGAGGGGTTCCTAAGTCCCACTCTTATGAAAGCTAATCATTACTAAAAATGAAGGTGGGTCTCTTGAGCTCTGTCTGCCTATGACCTGAAACAGTTAACTCTGACTATGGCAATGAAATTTATTTTTTACTGGCAGAAGTTAACAGACAGCTTGAGCCAAACCTACTAGCATGCTGCATGTTCCCTGACATCCTTCGTGCTCTCTCTGTCATCAAGTACTACAATTAACCCAGAAGAAAAAGTGTAAATTGTAATTTGTCAGGTCAACAAAGTTTACAAGAAGAGATTGAGCCAACACAAGGTCAAGCATAATAGCGTGTCCAAGGACAAACAGGACCTCTTTCTTTGAACTGCAGGAGCTATTAGGAACAGTGCAAATATCCTGAGTAAATCCCACCATAATCTTTTACTAGCTTGCAGTGAAATGAAGTGGAAGGAAAAGTAACCAACAAAAATCAACAACCAAAGCCCATTAGATGCACATGATTCACAGCAGCAGCATATCCTCAAGAAGTTTATGGCACACTTTTTAGACATGAGCCACTGAGGAACCCTTCAGAAAATGTCTTTGTATAGAAAGAAGAGTAAAGACCATAATCTTCAGATACAAACAGATCTAATAATTTCAGAGAAGAAAGGGACTCCTAATTTATGATGAGAAAAATTCAGGTAGAAAATTGCATGTTACAAGTGGGGAAGAGACATACTGAAATCTTACAATGGCATGGCACGGCTGCAAGAAGAGAATTAAGAGGTTTTAAAGGATGATACTGCTTGTATTAATGTTTGGGACCCTCAGCTCTACAAGAGCTCTGTCTCTCCTTAGAAACAATTGCCCTACTCCTCTGCTGAAAAAGAGATGAAAGGAAATGCTGCAAGGAGTTCCTTGACACTGCAAGGAAAAAAAACCCTAAACAACAACGAACCAAACCAACCAACCAACCAACCAACCACTCACAAAATAGCAAACCTCAAAGGTATGACCTTGATGTGTACTTCTGAGAAAGACATATATACCTGCCTCCTCTCATATAAAAACTGGCATATGGATGCATCCCCAAACACAAAGACTAATCATTATCAAAATCATTATGGACCAAGTTTTTCGTCTAGCATTTTAATTTTATACCACTTCAAACACAACAAATTTGCCAGGACAGATTCTAATATACACTCTACAAGTGAAATCAGAATGAGAACAAAATGCAAGGGAGTCATCGGCCTATAAATTTAAAAGTAACCTGATACTCAAGAAGCAAAAGAGAGAAAAAAATCCTCTAAAGTTAGCCACAATGTATATTTTCTGGGACTGTCAGTCACAACACAGGGTGAGATTGCTGGGATCTGCAAATTGTTTTGGCTTCCAGCATTTTCAGCACAAGATGAATGTCACCATGACTAATGGGATTTTCTATTAAACACGGCCTACGGAAAGTAGACATTTCAGAAAACAAATCAGCACTTTACATAAATGCATTTATGCCTAAAATTAGATTTACTTTTTTTTTTTTTAATGAAGCTGACTGCAATATGCTCACTTATTAGGAATTAAGCATAAGAAACGCTACTGTACCTTGTTTATATGTACTTGAAGCTTTTTGCTGACTACAGAGAAAGTGCTATCACAGCAGTTAGGTCAAAACTCAACATTTAAGTAGGCTAAAACTTATAGAAATGAAAAATAAAGCAGAATATTTAAAAAAAAATAAAAGAAGAAAAAACTCCCATAACTGCATTTAAAAGTGGTGACAAATCTCTGTCATTCCAGTTTTGCATTTCCTACCGTGATTATAGCCCTACAGTCATCTATCAATCGCTTAACTCTCATTTTTGCTTTTCTTGACAGAGGAAGGCAGATGGGTTTCTTCTCTGAACTGCTCCACTGAGTTAACGTGACATGAACCCCACCTTACCTGAGTCTAAGTGCCAGGGGTCGGTGGCGGCCGACATTGGTGGGATGGTGAGTGGAGATGCTCCGCAGTTGGATTCCACCAGTTCTCCTTGGATGTGGACGTGAGAGGAGGCGTTGGTAGGTCTCAGAGCAGCTTTGAGTGGAGCAATCTGGTTGAACTGGACTCTCGATAGGCAGCCAGTGAATCCCGGGGTGTTGTATTTGTATATATCTTGGTCAATCTTCCCAATTTCTACGGGAAATTGAAGAGGGGAAAAAACTTAATCAAAATAATTCATTGCTTTGGAAAGCATGGTTGGTCAGAACACAGTTACTCCCAGAGCTCAGTTCCCAAGTCCCTCGCTGAAGGAGACTGAGATTGTGTCAGATCCTGACAGGTTTCTTTACATTTCATTACAGATTAAAGCTGGAAACCTTCAGGCCTTAATGTGACTCGGTTTCACTGCTATGCTATCATTAAAATGAAAGGCTGGCATGAAGGAGTTAGTGAAGGAGTCATCAAAGAACAAAAGGCCAAGAAAAAATATCTTTTCTGAGAAGAGTAGTGGAAGAGAAGGCAGAAGGACAGTCTTGGCCAGGGTCTCTCCTCCCAGGTGAAGTTGCTGCTGTGAGAGATGTCACTTCCTTAGCCCTGGTCTTTTACCCTCTTGGTTCTCCTGGGGGGCTGGGACCACTTGTGGTCACTCCTGTCCCTCTCCTATCTCCTCATCAGGAGACCAAGTGTCCCTTCACCAGGAGATGAAGGGTGAAGGCACATCCTGGGTCCCTTCTCCTAGGAGCCAAGCATCCCTTTGCCAGGGAGCCAATCTTCCCTTCACCAGCAGGCCCCATGTCCCTGTGGCCTGAGGTGGAAAACCATCCATCTCCAGTCTCCATCCTTTATTCCCCTGCAGTGCTGAGAGGTGGCAGGATCTCACCCAGCCCTGCTGCAGGCTGAGGGAGCTGAGACCGTGCTGCCAGTCACTTTGCTGCTCTGGGCTGACAGACAAGCTGGCAGCTGGCATCCATGAGCTGAGCACAGGGCTCTGCCACCACTCTCTGAAACAGCTGTAGTCTCTCAAAGTTGCCCCCTAGGTAGCTTTCTCCCTTCTAAAACACCAGCTAAGATGACCCCAAAATCATGTAAAACACCCTTACTACCCAGGAAACCAGCATCTGCTCCCAGCTGTTTGAATTCTGCCAGGACCTGTTGGAACAGCCTGAGTCACAACCAAATCAAAACTGTCCCTCTCTGTCAGCTGTCTGCATTAGAGGAGTATTAGCATTTCAAAGCCTCACTGCAGTGTCTAATATCATATTTACACGACAGTGGGGAATTTGGCTTCCTTTCTTCTATGGTAATGCAGAGTGAATGAAAAGGACACATGGAAGCATCATGTCTGTGCTGTATCAGGGACTATTTCTCCAGAGGCACTGGGACACTTCCAACCACCTTTCCCTGGGTCGTTAGGTTAATGCCTGGCCCTCGAAAGTCAGTGGAAAAAGTCATACTGAACAGAGCAAAGAAATAGGGGGACAGAAAAAAGTAAGCAGCACCATGTTATTCAAAGCACCATGTTATTCAAATGCAACCTTTTCACATGGGAACAATGATAAGTGTTAAAACATTTATATTTAGTAGAAAAAGAAATGCCTGTAAATTGCAAGATTGTGTCATAAAAAAGGAAAGAAAACAGAGGTGGGAAAGAAAAGCTTCTGAGAGGTGTGAAGAGGAAGTGGGAAAGGGCTTTATTTTAAGAGTTTGGGGTTAAACTGGGAACCAAAGTACATCTGGGTTTGAATTTTGCTACCAAAAAAAAAAAATCAAACTAAAATTATTAGAAAATGCATTACTAGTCTTTTGGAAATGTCTGTGTTCAGTTCGAATCAGATCAGGAACACTTATATGAGGGTTGAGCTTTTTAGTGTCCCTAAAAACTAGCATGATATATATTTCAGTGCTATATTCCTAAGTGTACTGAGGGCTTTGCATCAGGGATACATACAAGGAGTTTCAAGGCTACAAACCAGACAAACCATTTTATTTTTGGGGTTTAAACTTTCAGCATGTAGTGTGAGAAAACTGGTGGAAATGGGTCAAATCTTGAGCATGACTAAAACAACTTCTTGGTTTTCATACAGAACTAAGCCATACCTTTTCTGTCTTCACAATCATGTTAGAATGATAAACACGCAGTATTTAAGTCCCCCACATACCTAGCATAAGGGCACACAGCAAAGATGGAAAATCTGAAAATTACTTGTATTAGATCCTTATACAATCCACTATACAGGAATGGATTTCTCTTTTCTTTCTCACTTGAGGATATCTTTTCTTTGCTAGTGCTTATCCAGCCTACATTGATGTTATTGCCACATTTCACAAGCTGGCAGGGAGCAGTGACTGTCATCTCTGACAAAGTGGGCACATCCTCAGGACTCAGCTAAGGACTAGCTTAAATGCTTAAAATAATTGTATTAGTCACATCCAGCTCTCCTTCAAAAAAGTAGTTTGACCAAACCATTAGCAACATCTTAAAAAATTTGATAGTAAGGAAAAATCTCACACATGCATGTACATTTCCCATAGTTAGTAGAAAAGCTGTACAAAAGCCAGTTCATGCATTTGAATACTACCTGTAGACCATGTCACTCAGACAAAGTTCCTTTCTGACAGCAATATTCACTCTCTCTTAATTCAGTAAAATATTCATGGCATATTCAGTGAAGAGGTACATTTTTGAATAATCCTTATAATCTAAGAAACAATTACAAGACTCTTCAAACACTGTAAACACTGTTGCTAACAGTTTAGTGATTTCACTCACATTTTATGTATTCTGTGGAACCTCATGCAGAAGCTAATAGCCTCCCACTCACAATCCTGACTGACAAGAACAAAGATCCATGAAAATGACTGTGCTAATTTAGCAACTTCAGTGCCATGCTTCTCTAACTCCATAAATAAGTGACAAATACTAGCTACTGAAAAAATTAAAAAAAACCAACAAAACCCCCCAACCTAACAATCCACCTTGCTAAAGACCCACATTTTTTGTTTAAAACATTCCACAAGTGATGGCTGTACAAATCACTCCATGCAAATTTACTGCCAGCTCGCATTTCATCAGTGCTAAAACAATATAGATCAACTTCCATCCCTGTGAATGTGCTCCTGCCCCTGCATGTCCCTTGGGGCTCAGTACACTGATATCCTCTGATGTTAGGCCATTACACTTTGTTTCCCTGTGCATTTGAGCCTAATAAACCAACTCCTGGGGAGTGCAATGATTACAAAATGAAATATGTCTTTGTTCTCATGACTAAAATTCAGTTTTCTCCCTATAACAAAGAGGGGAGAAAACCAAAAGATGATTACAATGGCCTTATTTAAAAAAAGGAACTGTACAATGCAACTGCTTTGCATTGTTCCAATTTCCAGCACATAAGTAGTATCATTACCTAACAGCAACATATGTATTATTGCTTTCAGATCTGATGCAGCAATCTCCTGCTGGCAACTTACCCTCAGGTATTTCTGTAATGAAAGACTGCAAAAAAGTCACTTATAGGCCCTTTTTTTTACTTCAATTGGTTTTAACCATTTTCTGCCTCGACCACACAACCTGCTGACTTGAGATGAAGACCACAATTACACAAGACCATACAGAATGGTGAACCATTCTAGCACAGATGCACTGAAGTGTACAAATCCTTAGCACAAAGCATTCACACAATAACTATGCAACTGCCCTCCCACATTACTTAAACATTTAAAAAATCTGTATAACTAGCACACAGTATGCCAAGAATCTCACAGATGTTGCCCCATGTCTTGTGTGTTATAATTCACTGAAGATATCTTTAATGTCAATTACTTGTTATTTGTGTTTTGCCATTTCTTTAACAGCAACAAGATACAGGAATTTAATCCTTAGTTACTCATTGTGATTTCCGGACTTATTTCTCATGGCTGTGGCAGAAATATGCAACATAGTGATGAACATAATACTGTTTCTCTCTTGAAAATTATGTGCCACTATTAAAGAAGCTCTTTATCCACTAGGTGAAAAGATGTAAAGAACATCTATTTTCAAGCATATTTCACAGAATCACAGAATATTCTGAGTTGGAAGAGACCTACAAGGATCACTGAGTCCAACTCTTAAGTGAATGGCCCATGTGGGGATCAATCCACAACCTTGGCATTATAAGCATCTAGCTCTACCCAACTAAACTAATCTCATCTGTGACACAAGGCACCATTAATGAGTACTCAACAACCTGAAATTGATTATTTTATGAATCCAGAAGAAAACAAGTAAAAATAAATTATATTGAGGAAAAAATGGTGGCCGGACCAATGCATAAATAACTAATGTATAAGTAGCACACAGCAATACCAGTCAGTGTAATTAAGTTATCTGTTTTTTAAGCCTTTTTGCCCTTACAACAGTACCTCTAGGTGCAGAGTTGTGGCTCCTGTTGAGGCACTATCACAAGAGAAACCAATAAACATTTTGATTCACATTATTATCCAAGTTGACCTAATCAGCGTGCATCTGATGAGCTGCTTGTAGAAGAGGACACATTGCCACATACACTTTTTATCTACTCTTTCTCTCCCTTTTCTACTTTCCATATCTACCAGTAAAAGATTTATAGAGTAGCTCAAAGGGCTATAGAATTCTAAAAGAACAGGAAGTTAGTGCACTGGTGGAGAGGTCTGGCTCCACTTAATTCTACCATCTATTTTTTATACGTTCTTCTAACATCACTTAGAAAGACAAGAAAAAACCGACAGCATGATCTAGCAGAAAACATAGATGATGTGTTTGGTCCCACAGCTCTGAGCAGGTTTTGCATAGATGAAGAAGTGCTTTCTATTTATGTAAAGTTCCCTGTGCGAGGATCCTAGAATGTTTCACACAAGGCTCTGCAGCACAAAGCTGTGCAATCCAGCACAGTACTGTGCCACACCAGTATTGCTGTGCCACATGCAGAAAGATGCCCTTGGACTGTGTTACACATGGACCTTGGAAAGTGGGAGAGGAGAGAGAACCAGCCACAAGGGGAGTAAACCTATAAAACATGTTTTTATTAAATGTACGTGCCAAGTATCTTTGCTCAATACCTTCTTGCTATGTAGCTGATCTGTGCATTTTTTTTTCTTGATGGGCATATCAATATAGGAAGTTATAATAAATGCTGAACCTTGAACAGTGTTCCTGACATACAGAGATCAAGACATCTATTTATAGTAAATTATGTTCCATTAGGAAGGAAATGTAACAGAACTTGAAGTACAGTTTGTGGGTATGTACTACAATGTATGTAATGAATATCCTCTTATGAATTCCCTTGGAATTTTCCAACGGAGCCCTTCAAAGTAGAAATAAGGCCTAACTAAGGGTACCTATTCTAGTTCAGCAAGGCTTTCAGTAAATGTTACAGCCATCTAGGTCTTTCTTTGTTGGTAGTGGGCAAGCTCTGCTCAAAGTAGCACATGGAAGCATAGGGAGAAATAAAGCTCTGTGTACTGGTGTGATTTTGGTCTTGACAGAAGATATCTTTTAAACAAAGTAAAGTCTCAGAAGCACAACCAAAGCCCCTTTCAGTACAATTTACTAAAAAAGACTACTTCTTACACAATTTACACACGACATCATTTGAGTTTTAAAAATGGTGAAAAATATAGCTGTTTGGATTTAGGACAATGACTCATTTATATGTGCCCATTTAAGCTCAGAAATACAAGAGCTAGATGATTTTGGAAGGCAAGGAGCCACATCAACAGTGGGAGAAGTTCAGCTTTGCCATATGGTGGTATTTCTGGGTGAACTACCAGGCTGCTCAGCTATATCACTTTAGATCAAGCATCCACTCAGTGGGTAGACAGAAGGTAATCCATTATCAATATCTACAGCCCTTCGCTAGCAGTACCAATTTGAATCTAAAGTGTATAATATTTTAATAGATTGCACAGGTGAATTCACCAATTCAATTAAATGAACCACTAATTGCTTTTGGGTCAACTTTAGCAATAGATTTTCTCCTAGAAATAAAGTACCATGTGCCCCCTTGTCCCCTGTACTCAGAAAGATACCTTGTTATGCCACCCGCTGCTCAAAGAGCAGCTCAATCAGCATCTCTGTTATGGAGTCAGGCTCCACATAATAGAAAGCAGTTTAAACTCCACTGAAAGGAAGCTATTGATTTCAAGAATTCACAGTCCACAGAGATTACTAAAGCAGTTTCACTTACTTGAAGCCTAGATTAGCCATTCAGTGCAACATCAAACCGTAGCACATGCCAATACTGGAGAAATGGCATGGCATAAAAAAACCCAGGAGAATATATTAATTAGTTTGAATCCCAGTCACAGGGAGAACCTATGTGGGGTGGCATATACCTGCTAGACCAAAGCCACTAAAAGACTAAAAGCCCATGTCAGGAGAAGTTACTACACATCCAAAAGAGCGACAACACCAGGGAATGGGAAAATGACATTTTGACACACCGCCTGGGCCTTCTGGTGAACATCCTCCAGTGTGAAGACTGATCAGCTGTTTGCTTACTGGCTGTTTATATCTCCTCTGTCCTAACATCAGCAATTTATATATATATAAGCATGCTAATACCACTTAACTGTGTAGATAATGTGTGATTTTAGAGATGCTAAATACTCCCAGTACAAAGCAAAGAAGCTAAACTCTCAGAGCTATGTTTAATGAGCTGTACTTAACGTAAAACCTCAAGGCACGTATGGGGCCTGAACTAAGCTACTGTAAAGACTCTTCATGGCCCTCAAAATTCCCTGGCTTTTAATTTCAGTCTCCAAAGTAAATTTCAGTAAGTACAAACTGAGTATAAAACAATAGGGACTCTATTTTGTCTATTACTCAAAACTGAGCTAGTGCATGCTGCTTTCACGACACTCATACCAGTGGAACAAGATGCTAATTTATGGAGAACATCCTCAAGGGGTGCTGCTGGCAGCAAAAGGGTGAGCTGCCCCTGAAAATGGGCATCTGAGCTTCACAAGACCCAAGTGCAAATGGCTACCAAGTGCTCTTTATGCAAAAATTAAAATCCTGAGCAGCAGATGCACTTTTTTTTTAGTCCACAGGTCTGCAAGGGCCAGGTGGTATCCAGGTGCCTCCCCATCTGTCCCCTTCCCATCAAGTTAATACAGTAAAGCTGCAGATGGCCTCCAGCCCCTAGGGCATTGGGAAAACCACCCTGTCACTCCCTCTTCTGGCATGTGTCATGAGAGACCCACCTGTCTCCTTCACCCTGCAACCATGATCAGACCCCAAAGTCAGATGCCTCTAGATATGCCTACAACTGATTGCTTTCCAGAGCCTTCAGGTACCGCTCACATTATGGCCCTATCCTATGACATGATCCTTTTGTGGCTATTTTAACTTTTTATTTGTAAATTAATGTTACTTGTTGTAACTTATTCTGATTTCCTTTTATAAGATGTTATAGCTTGCATGGAATAATTTTGTTTAAACAGTTTATATCTAGACTGACAACCTCACTGACCATGCACTGAAACACAGAGAAGATGCTGTTTATGGTCCATGAACCACTGTGCCAGAAGTGGAAGGATTTAACATCAACGCAGCAGTGCCAACTAACCAATGTTGCCCAGCAAATGCACGGTGCTTTCATGTGCTGTCTGACACTCAAGAAATGGCCTTTCCACCTACGGTACAAACAAGAGGAAAATTACTTATGACGACTGTAACAGGTCAGTGCATGTTTTAGCTGCACCAGTGGCTTTATTAGAATTGCCCAAGGAAAGGCCATTCCTTTATGAAACATTTCTGATACTTTGTGCACAAGCTAAAAATGATTGAACTGGGTGAAAAATACACAGTATTAGAGAATCTGAGCTAGCCTGGAAGCTGTGCTGTAGCCCTGGAAGACTTCCAAGTCCCAGTCTCTGGCAGAGGAGTTATGGCTTTCGGGTCACGCTGTAATAGAGATAGTAAATCACTGACATGAAATACACTCCTATCAGAGTCCCATTATTGCAGGAATAATAAAGACTAGTGCTGGACTGCAGCTCCTCTGTTAAAAAAGGCATTGTGAAGAATACTATGAAATGGAGATGTTATTTGACAGCAGCCTGTTTTCACGTTGCCACAAAGGTAAAGGGTTTGATAACAAACGGGATTTTTTTTCTGCTCTTTTGTACTGATGATATATCTACTGAATGTTTCAAGATTTTATACTAGATGTATGATTTCCTGGAATCTTCCATTTTAAAATGTCACGTGTTAGCTAACAGCAGTTATTATTAAGAAATTCACAGTGCTTTTTAACAAGAAGGGAATTAACTGATACTGCAAGGTTCTTAGTAATTGCATTATAAATGCCGCAAGAGTAAAACTGAACATCCTTCTTTCAATGAAACAAGTACTTTTTTCACATTTTGCTACTGACTTGCTGTATAACCTTGAGTGAGCCACTTTAGATATTCATGCCAAACTCTGTCTCTCCCTCTTAGTAGAACACAGAGAATTCTCCTGATTCTGTTGTTGAGATCCCTCTCAAGGTGTTTTGAGACTTAAAAAAGGTATCGGCGTTGCCTTTAAATATGAAAATAAAATGAAATAGCTTTCTTTTAAACACACTTGAAGTTTCTCATGACTTTGGAAAGGTAACTAATGGAGACACAGATTGTACGGCATAGATAGAAAGGGAAGTTCTCACAAAGGTAATAGAACAACACAAAATCAGGGAAAAGAGAAGAAATACTAAGTTTCTAGAGATCCTTTGTTGCCAGTGAACTACACTCAGCATGCAGATATCAGATGAAAATCTTGAATTTGGAAGAAGTTTTCAAATGTTCCCACTCAAGAGTGGCTGCTGTGAAGTGTTCAGCTAGGGCCAGAATCTCAATGGGAGCAAACAATCAACTCTGTGCCAATGGGAGCAAAATTCCCCCTGGTTTTGTGAAAGGAGACACCTCTCTGTACATTACAATTTATAACCAACTGTGAGAGCTAATACATTCATTTCATAAATTTCTGTAGCATTCCATTCTCCCCTGGAGCACTAATCATTCTCCTTGGGCACCAGAGGCAAAAAGCTCAGCCTGTTGGTTAAAGGAGGAGTCGCAAATGTAGGGAGAGTTAAGAAGAAAGGCCATTCACCTAGATGATGACCTGAGCTGATAGTACAGAACATTAATATTGTTCACTCAGGCTGCACCACATACCTTGGCTGAAAACCCTCCCGAGGGCTGATGGAAATCTTTTGAATCAAAGTGCTCAGGACAGATGGGTGTAACCCACCACGCAGCAAAAATCAGCAAGGTTCTCAAGGCAAAACTGCATAAGAACTATCTGACAGTTTGCTTCAAGAACAATTTCCTTTTTCTACCCCATCCTTTATCCTTTTGACATGAAGCAAGAGCAATGAGATCACGGGATGAGGGCAGCAGAAGAGCCACCACCAGGTGTTTAATCCACAACAAACAATTAAAATGTTTCATCTGCTTGTTTTTTTCCTGTAGGCAGGCTTTAGACAGAGTGAGAAGAAGTGGATGATGGGGGAGGAGAAAAAAATTATACAGACACAATTCAAAAAAATACAAACAATAAATTTAAATGACTGACAAAATAACTAAATAATTTTGTCATCATAGATAGTGCTATGAAAAAAACGGCTGTTATTACAGAGAGAACATCCTCAGAATTAGCTGCTACACTGTATTTCAGCAGGATTTATAAGCCCATTCTAATTTATACTCATGATAAATAACCTTGACAGCATCCTTCATAACCCACAGAGAAAGATATAAACCACATACATTTTGCATTACTATGCAAAAGAAATATGCAGTTTTATTCATATCATTTGTCTAAATGTGCTTGTATGTCTTATGGAAGCTGGCTGCAACATAACACAGAAAATTCTTTTCAGGCCAGAAAGTAAATAAATAATCAAATAAGTCTTTTGCAGCCTGTAGTCAAATGTAATGAGTCTTGGTCAAAGTCCAGTGCATTTAGTTATACTGTGATTTTGTTAGGACTCTATTAAAATTATGTAATTTCAGTCTGACATCACTTCGTATTTTAATGGGTATCCTCCTATGACTACCTGCAAATGACCTCATAATATACACTGCATTCTATATCACCAGCCTCAAATATCTTAGTAAAACTGCAGTGTCATCGGAGTGGGTAGGCTGAAATTCCCTCTTAGCTCACTCCTCCCTTGCTTATCTTAGTATCACTTGAAGATGGTAAAAATGCTAGAATGAGAAGATTTGAAGAAGATCCATGGTATGCAACTAAAACAAGAAAATAGTTTCTCAGTAGCATATTATTTTTATTCGTATACCATTTGCCTTATATTAACATTATATATTAATAAAAGTTGTTTTTTTCTTTTTTTTAATAATTAAAAAGATAGGGTATTTATAATCTGTTAAGAAACCACTTTCAAGGATCTTAGTATCACAAAGATAAAACTTCTTCAGCAGCTTCACATAAGTTTTCTTAATTTTAAAGTAATCCATTGCTATTGCACATAGGATGTTGGATTTCAATCCAATGTAATACATAAATAGAAGTTTTTTCTGGAACTGACATTTTTCAGAAGATAAACACACTGCCACATTATGAATAGGAATACATGTTTTGAACTAGTGGCAATTTTAATTCAGTTATCAAAAGCCTGAAAATAGCAAGCAAATGAAAAGCAGAACGACAGCAAGGATAAGAATGCTATAACTTAGCAGGTCACTTTTTCTTTCAACATTTTCCTTCTTTTTGGCTTACTTCTTGATTTGCTATTTAATTTTTCACAGATCAAAACATCCACTTTTTTGTATAGACAACACCAAACTAGCTGTAATACCGAAAACCATAATTTATTTTAACAATTCAAAAAATACTATAGCAAAAAATAATATAGGACAGTGTAGGGAAAAGAATCAATTTAATTTCTTAGAAGCAATTTCTTTTATGGTTGGGTTTTTTTCCAGTATTGTATGCTTCACAATTTGAAGCTGAGCAATTTATATTTGAACAATCTCTATTATGTGCTTCTTTTCTTTGTTATAAGTATGAAAGGCACTTCTGTATTTCCTCTGTTGGAACATGGTTATGTGTAATAAATTCACTTCTGCAAAGTATTGCTGTTTGATGCAGAAATTATCATAAAAATTTAACAGCCACATTAGATAGAACAATGACTTACCTAGTTCAGTGTGTTCTCTCAGAAATGGAAAGTGACTGATAGTAGCCGATTCACAAGGGGTGTAACAGCATGAAGCATGTAAAACGATCCTCTCCCAGAACACCTTTTCAGCTTCCCATAAACATGGGCTTTAAACCTTTTTCGGGCGAAGGTTGCATCTTGCCTTTTACATTTAGCTACCAGCAGAACTGTCGCCCATGAATGTGCCCAATCTTTTCAGAAACCATTAACGCTGCTGACCTTCTCAGCTTCCCACACCACTGGGAGTTCCAGTGCTGAACTACTCACTCTGGGACAAATAACCTCCTGCAGCTCATTTTAAGGCTGCAGCCTCGCAAAGGTAATTTCTCAAAGGCGAACTCAATTTCTTGTGTCGAGAAAACCACTGCACACCTCCACCACTATAGGACTGTACTGTATCAAAATTTGGGTGGACCAACTGTAACAACTAAAAAGAGAGCTCTCAATCTTGGGTTTAAAAGAAACCTTAATGCATTTCAGTTAGAGTGTCAAAGCTCAGCATAAGACTCTCTACACCTTTAGGCAGTGGAAATTATGATTTCATAAAGAATGAAACATAAAAGCATTACACTATTATCTGGAAACCAAAAATGTTCCCTCATTCAATAAATACACTGGAGATGATAGAAATAAGTGCAGTCTGATGCCAGCCAACAAATTTCACTTCATGAGAAACAGTAAGGAATATGTATAGTTAAACTGGACCTTTATTGCTTTTCAAATCACATCCAGAATATCACATGGCAGGCATGCTCGGTGTACATAGCTTTTTCAGTTTCTATGATCTGCTCATCCAGAGCCTTCTTCAGCAGGCAATAATAACAGACATTTTAACAAAAAGACAGAGGTGGATGGATGTGTGGAGTGATGATGGACAAACTGGACGAGACAACATGCAAGGACTAACTCAAGGACTATCACTGCATCTCATCAGATGGTGTAAACTGAACACTTCTAGCTGGCCTAAATCAAACTGTGCACTATCAGTATGCTTTACCATTATTATTACATTGCATCCGAGCACAGAATGATGTGCAGGAGTAGTATCTGAGGACACAATGCCATTTGCAGTATAATGGCTTTGTTAACAGCTGTAGCATGTGCTCCCACCCAAATACTGAAGCAGAGCTTTGGCTGCTTCTTATCCCAAACATAATGGATTTCTTTAGAGGGATAGGGAAACAAGCTGCAATAAAAACAAACAGAAAAATATTGGAATTCTAGGATCTTGTTATGTTTGCTCCAGCAGAGAAACATATTAAAATAAGACATAAGGTTCAAGATGCTACACTGACAAAAATACTGTCATTTGCTTAATTTTCTTCAATGTTGTACATGATTAAAAACTTCGTGTCGCATCGGCTGGATCAGACAGCAGACATGTCTAACACAGGACTCCTTATTAACTTGCTTCTTTTACAACCAGTTCGTATAAAAAAATAAGAAAAAACCTTACAGGTGGATCGCAGCATCAGCGCCAGAAGACAATCTAAACCAGACTGCCCTTCTTCGTCCCTTCGAACTGCCCCTCTCTCCTCCCCCCAGCCCCCGACTGAGCGGAACCCCACGCAGACACCAAGCGTGTAAGAGAAGGTCGGGAACCCCCAAACCCCAGGCGGGGACCTCGGACACGCCTCGTAGCTTTGTTCTGGCACCAGAGGTGCGCTCACCTGGTGTGCAGGCGGCTGCGGCTCCCGGCACACGCTGCTGCGGGACCGCGTCCCTCCCGCCGCCCCCTGAGGGCTGCGAGCCGGTGCCAGCTCCTCACACGAGTGCCCCAAGCCCCCCGCCCCACAGGACAAGCCTCCCACCCCCTCCGCCCCCGGCTACCTGCGCTCTCGGCCGGCCCTGCCCGCCGGGCACTCCGCGCGTCCCGGCCGGGGCTGCGGGGCAGCGGCGGCTCCGGCCCCGCACGGCGCGGCTGCGGGGGGAGCGGGCGGAAAACGCGGAGCGGAGCCGAGCGCAGCCTCCCGGCCCGAGTGCTGCGGGCAGGAATACACGGACTGGATCCAAACGGGGAGTGGGCGGGGGAGGCGGGGGGTCCTGGGCCTCCGAGCCCCCGTCTCGCCGCAAGATGCTGCTCAGCATCAAGAGCCGGCGATGTTAAACATGGAAAATGTAGCTGGAGGTCATTATTTTGATAAGTTTTGAAAGGTACAGTTCAAAAATATTTTTAATTTATTCGCATAGAAGTGTGAGATTTCTCTTGCTGTCTTTTAAGATGGCAGAAGGGAGACTAAGCATCCTGCCTACAGGGCACTGGGAAAAAAAGGGGTTAAAATCCACCTATTGACACAGAGATTATGAGACCACCTATTATCCAGCTATTATTCAGCTATTAATACAGACATTATGAGACCACCTCTTCCTTCTCTCCACTCAGTCTCACAAGTGCCTCCTTGCCCTCTCCTCTCCACCTGCACCACCACCTTCCTATCTCCATTCCTGCTCCATCACTTATGCAACCAAATGGAGAGAGGCCCCCACGTGCTGGAGGGAGGGGAGAAAGGCAGAAGAAGCAGATACAATTTTGGGATTGACATAAACCCTGAAGAGTCAACAGCAATGCAGACTACAGCTCACTTGGAATGGCTGGGCTTGGCCATTGATGTCTCCTGCTCCTCTCGCTGCTATGAGCCCCAGTGTGGAAGCAGATGCTGCATGGCTTGAGGGGAAGGAGGCTGCCAGCACTGACTCAGGCCAAAAGTATCACTGCAGCCAACAAAATGCACTGGCCAGGGGGCAGATGGGGCCTGCTCAGCTTTTTTGCCAGCAAGGACCCAGAAGTGAGTAAAGCAAAAAACCATTAGCACTTTACCAGAAATAGGCCATAATGGGAATAACTGATCTTGGAGGAACCAGGATGGAGGAAATGTAGGACTGGCATCTCACATTACAAGTCCTGCAAGTTGTCACTCCATAAGTAAAACAAGATTTAATAGTATGCTTCAGCAGGACCTCGTCTAAGACCTGTATTCAACTAGCATGGCATCACAGCTAGTCACATCAATTTAACTCACAATTTCAATTTCAATATCTTCTCCATGTCCTGGACATTTCTATATTGTCCAGAACAGAAAAACTTTCACAAAGCCATGGCTGAATCATTCATTACATACTGCTAGAGAAACAGCCAGGTTCTCTGAAATAGTCTAGACAATATATTTTAGATATATTCCAGAAGAAAGCAGTAGTTTCTCCTCTCCATATTTCCAGAGCTACAATATTGCTTACATATCCTTGGTGGGGTTTTTTGGTCCTATCTCTTCCTGTGGGTTAAAAAGGGAATACTCATTTAAAGCACAGTTTCAATTGTAAATTATAATTTATAAGCATTTTGTGAAAGGAGCCTCTTCAATATGATCTGTTCCCCTCCCCTCTTATTTGTGCTGTGTCAGTAAGGATGTGTCTTAAGCAGTAGTTTCCACAGCATTTCATTAACACCACCACATGCACCAGCAGGTACTTTCCTCACTAAACGACCATAACATGTCCATATATTTAAAATTCCATGATGTTCAGTTCTTGAGTAAAAACTCTGAGAGAAAATAGCAGCAGCTTGACAGAGGGGCATTTTCCTATTTGGATTTATTAAACATTGGATAATGTAGAAAAATGGAGGGCTTTATTGAACAAAACTGGCATTGACTGTACACGCAATCTATGTATTTCTTTGGAGAGTGCAATCTGAGACCTGTAAACCAGCTGTCAGTGCCATTTTACTGAGGTCCATTATTATGGTTGTTCTGAACCAAGCCAAGTTTGATGTAATAAAAGTGGGTCCGGTTCTGCACAGGCACACAATGTCCTGTTCTGTCTTAGTATTTCACACAGAAAACTCAGAGAGCTTCCTCAGTCCCCGCAAAGAATGCATGAACCTGCTAATTTTTATAAAGGTAAAAAACCAGTAAATGAGGAATCCCTAACTGGTGAATGGTCATTTGTAATAATTCTAGCAGAGAAAATATGCAATTTGTGTGAGCAGTAGTTCAACCTTAGGTAGCGAAGGCACTCTAAACTCAGCAGAGGGCTAAAAGGTCTCTCAGCATGGCAATCTGCAATTTAGAGATATTCAGACTACATTTAAATGAGCTGGCCCAAGTATTAGAAGCAGTTTAGCTGCAGAGGAACAGAATTCAGTGCAGAGTATTTATTTCACCTTTAGCTGAGAAACACCCTGCCAGAATAAATTTTTAATTGCCTGTATTCATAAGCTCTGAATCTGAGATATAAAAAAAGGGAATGGAAAATTCTCACTTACAATTACATTCTTAGGAGACAATTTGCTTGACAGGAATGTTAATTACAGAATGCTGAGGTCAGCTTGGTAGGGAAGAAACACATCACTGGTGGATTTCTGTTGGTGAATAACTTAAACCAGCATGATCTTAAATGTAGGTGTCCCAACATGTATGCTAATAAAGTTAATGAAAAGGGGGTGATAGGCATGTCTGCTGTGTGTGAAAAAAAATGCCCTCATTTTCATTTCCTAGAAACTTCAATTTGGGATGCTTGTGCTGGGATCTTGTGCAGCCAGTAGTAGAGCATCATTAGATTACTGATTTTTTTTCCCCTAAAAATTTTACTGACTATGACATAAAGTAATTAGTTTGGACTTCATTACGATGAGAAAAGAGGACTTAATCACTGGCCTGGAAGATGGTGGTTGCCTAGGGACCAACAATCATAACCTCATTATGTTCAAAATATGATGTATGTGCTTTAAAAAGGCTATCTGGACAAAGCTGAGGGAAATAATGAGCAGCAGTGAGAGAGAAGAGACAGAAAGAACTCTGTGGATGGAAGCGGATGTTAAAGAATAGGTTGTATCTCAACGAAAAAGGTTGCACACTTTATGCTTGTACCATATGAAGATGTGACATGCCTTTTAATCAGAAAAAACCTGCCATGTAAAAATCAAAACCATACATCAAGGATCATTATTGGGACCAATGATATTTAGCATCTTCATTAATGACATAAATGAAGGGATCCAGTGCATCCTCAGCAGATTTGCAGATGACACCAAGATGAGTGGTGCAGTTGACACACCTGAAGGACAGGATGCCATCCAGAGGCACAGGGACTAGCTCAAGAAGTGTGCCCTTAGGAATTTCATGAGGTTCACCAAGAGCAAGTGCCGGGTGCTGCACCTGGGTCGGGGCAGCCCTCAATACCAACACAGGCTGGGGGATGAACAGATGGAGAGCAGCCCTGCCCAGGAGGACTTGGCGGTGCTGGTGGGTGAGAGGCTGGACATGACCCAGCCATGGGCACTCCAAGCCCAGAGAGCCAGACGTGTCCTGGGCTGCATCCAAAGCAGCGTGGGCAGCAGGGCCAGGGAGGGGATTCTGCCCCTCTGCTCTGCTCTGGTGAGACCCCACCTGCAGTGCTGCATCCAGCTCTGGGGTCCCAGCACAGGAGGGACATGGACCTGTTGGAGCATGTCCAGAGGAGGGCCACTAGGATGATGAGTGGGATGGAACACCTCTCCTACAAGGAAAGACTGAGGGAAAAGGGTTTGTTCAGCCTGGAAGACAGAAGGTTTTGTGGTAACCTAATTGTGGCCTTCAGTGCCTGAAGGGAGCCTACAAGAAAGATGGAGAAAGACTTTTTTACAAGGCCATGTACTGACAGGACAAGGGGAAATGGCTTCAAACTGAAAGAGAGTAGGTTCTGATTAGGTATTAGAAAGAAATTCATTACTGTGAGGATGGTGAGGCACTGGGACAGGTTGACAGAAAAGTTGTGGGTGCCCCACCCCTGGAAGTGCTTTGGACCAGGCTGAATGGAGCTCTGAGTAACTTGGTCTAGTGGAAGGAGTCTCTGTCCATGGGAGGGACATTTAAACTAGGTGATCTTTAAGATCCTTTCCAACCCACGCCATTCTATGATTCCATGATCCTATGCTTATTTGGATCTATCCATTAGTGTTTCTAAGAACTCTTTAGAGAGCTGTAAAGTGAAGATAATATTTCTTAGAGGTGTAAAGTGAAGAGATTACTCTTCCTACAGCATTCCACAGATCTTTAAGCACTGGAGAAGTTACAGAAGACTGGAAGATTCCTTAGGTCCTTCCAGGAAAACTGAAAATTGGTTAAAAAATCATATGATTAGCTGTTGGATAATAAGTCTAATATCACTTTTCATAAAAGCAGTGGAAGAAACATTGCAGAAATCTGTAAGTAACAAATAAATGAAAAAAATTAAGTAAACACGTGAAATCTTCAAATAAATTAACAGCTAAACATGTTTCCTTGAATAAATTTTGAATTACATATTTAAAGTACAAGTTTCATCAAGCCATATAACTGTATTGTAGAAAGCTGCATGTGTCTTCATGGTATGTTGAATTAATGAAGCTAGAATCTGCAATATCAATAAAGCATGTGTTTAGTGGCAGCAAGTCAGGGATCACAAGCTTAGAAGCTGAGAAGGTACCTAAGAAGGTACAAAGAGCTCTTTAACCAAGCCAAGAAAAACACAGCAAAAATCAGTGCCTGTCAGCAGAAGCTAAACACATTATGGAAATAACTGCAATTTTTGAAGGTGTAGCAGACTAATTGCTGGAAGAATGCAACTGTGTTACATTATGGTTCCTGTTCCAATTTGCACAGTTCTGTTGTGCTTCAGTACAAGCCTTAGAGTTTAGTGATACTATTTAGCTAGGTTCCCTCTCACTCCCTCCGAAACCTATATTTAAACTGATGGTTGCCCTAATTGAAGGGAGTGCAATTATTTTTGGGACTCACAACAAGTGCTTAGTCATTTTGCTAAATGGTCCCATCATTATTAAATGGTGAATACCCTGTAATCACCCGATGTGTTGCAATTCCAGAAGTGTGTTCAGCTTTTCCATCAAGCATTTGAATGTAAGCAATACAACCTTGCTTTCAATATTATTTTTGGCAGCTCTTTCATGTTACTGGAACATCAGCACCTGTCTCTGGCTAGCTCATTACCAACCTTTATTACTTGCTTGGCTGGAGTTGAAGAAAATGTGTGCAAATTTCCTACTATTCCATGTGCCATTCATGAGGAAAAGACACCTGCAGAGGAATGCTTGAAGCAATATAGCCCCACCACCCTTGCAGAAAAGCTCTGCAAACATGCTCCTCGAGACATGCAAGTTCAGCTATGCCAAAGGGCAAGGGCCCATTGGCTTCATGTTTAAGGTGCCCTTCTGAGGACACCTCCAGATTGCCCCCTCTGGCCCCATCCAGTACCAAACAGAGTCAGTGCCATATGCCTACTAGAGCTGGAGTTGCTTTTAACTGCTGAATGATCAGTTTGAGGCAAGACAAATCACTTGAACGAATCTCCTCTAAATGGGTATAAGAATGTTCACCTAACAAATTTACTATTATTTAATAAAAGACCCCAACTGACTGAAATCCCAAGAGTATTGCCATTATCTTTTTGTTATTATGGGTACAGAAAATTAGAAAAAAAAAAGAAATCTGTAATAATTGACCAAAAAAAACCCCCAAAAAACCCAACCCCTCCCCCCCCAAAGCTACATGGATAGCCCAATTAATCTGTGTTAACATAGTGATGCCATAGTTGAGACTTAAACCTAAGCCATTCTCTGTTGTGACAAAGGAAAAACAGAAACATTATTTTTTTCCATTCCACTGAATGAAAACAGTGATGCTTTACCTCAGCTCATTAAGTTAAAACACCAAGTTATATAATAGGATGCTGAGCTGGAAATCTCAGCCAGCTCTTACCTGACAAATTAGGAGCAATCTTTGGATATTTAAAGAGATGAATACCTTTACTACTCTGCTATCTGATAGCAAAAAGTAATTTTCAATATTCTAATGCGGCTTATTCAGAGTTTATCGCAAACTGGCTGAAGCTCTCCCAAAGGGCTACCCAGCAGCTGGGCTGTCCTTGTGCTCCCATCCTTTAGCCTTTCCTGGGAAGTGTATTTTCTGAGGTCTGCAGCCCCATGGACAATTAAGCATTTTTACTCTAGGACCGCATAATAATTGAGTAATGCAAGATTTCTTTCTACTATGTGGAGAGATAGTCTGGAAGAGACACAAAAGACGTTGGAAAACGTCTTTAAGGAAAACATCTCCCTGCATTACATGTGGCATATGCCTCCAGTAACTGTTTAATACATTAAAAAAGAGAATTCATCAATAATTTTAAACATTGCTGTTGGACCAGCAGTAAATCCTCTTTGTAAATACAATCTTACTTTGGCAATTCTGTTGGTGTTAAGAGAGCTGATCCTGAATAATAAACTCAGATTCAGGCAGGTTCCTTTTGGAAGCTATGCTCTCATGAATATCTTGAGCAAATAGTCACAGATTTTTTCTTTTTGAGCACATGCTTGTTCCTAAAACAAGAACTGTAGGTAGAAGGCTAATTTTGTGGACGAGGGGGTGAATGTGAGAATACTGATACATGTGGCCAAACTATAGGGCTCTTGGCATACTGAGGACAATTTTGGTAGCAGATTAGGCATACTTCAGAGTAGAGAAAAAAGTAGGAAAAAAACTTTCTGACCTACAGCTTGTGGGCATTCTAAATAATACTTAAAAGGACGGTGATTTAGCTAAAACATTTTAACTGGAGGGTTTTCAGTACTTTGTTTCAGATCTTCAAAAACATCATCACTAAAATCTGGAGCCAGATAAGGAGAATGTGCATGTTACCATCCTTCCAAGCCTGCTCTCCAACCTGGCTTTGAAATTCAGAGATTAAGCCAGTCATCACCATGAAAGATGCATCTTACTTGCTTCACTGTGTATGTTAGTCACTGGAGAAACTGTAACCTAAAGTTCAGCAAACAGGGAAAAAGCAGCAGTCTCCTTTTCTTGTTTCAAGAGTAAACACCTGGACAAGAAGGTTGGCATAATGATCATGGTACAAAAGGCTCAGAGGCTGTGATGAATCAGTTTATTTCTATGATTGCAAGAGAGAGGGGAGTGTGCTTCAATTCCTTCCTCTATTCCCTCTCAAATAAATGCAAATAGGTATGGAACAATTGTAGAAAGAGTTTGTGTCACTCTTGTTGAAACATTTGCTCTTCCTCTGTATCTTAGAAAATGAGCACTAGAAGCATAAAACCTATTTTGTTGTTGAAGGACAAGGCCATAAGTGAAGGAAGTGATTCTTTTGTCCTCCTGAAGGGAGGTGCTTAGCGCCAGCAAAAGGACCGGGAAGGCCTTTTGTGTATATTACACTTTGCAGATCTCAGAGCATTCATTCCACTTAGTTATTCTTGCCAAAATTTCAATTCTTCCACTCTTCTTAAGGGGACTGGCGGCCTGGTAGTCACTCTATTGGCGATGCCTTTGTTGCACACAGCCTTTAGTGAAGGTCCCTCTCTGAAATGACTGCAGCCCTAGGGCAGCTTGTTGAGCTTTTGCCTTGTTTAGGAACAGGATTATTCCTGTCTCCCCAAAAATTAGACTGCCACTGGACTTAATTCTTGACTGCAAAGGTTATGAGTAGAAACCCTAAAACCAGGTTTGGCCCATTTTTCTTCAATTACCTCTTCAGCTGATGCCAGTTTGAATACATGGTCAGTGATTGTTTGGAGTGAGCTGCACACTTAGGCTGCTCTTAGAGTTCACACTTTAATTTGGGAAATAAATAAGATTTCCCTGTCTAGCAGAATTTCCTGGCACCACCTAAATGTAAAAAACAGCTTGTTCCTTTATAAACAAAGTAAACCAATTACAGATTACCATGACTTTATTGTATGGCTTTTAGATTTTCTGGCTCATTGTAAAGCCTACTGGCTAGACCAGTAGGCTTTATAATACGGTTCCAATGTACTTTGAGTATATACCAATAAGAGATCTCAGTTTGAGCTTTTCATGCACTTATCAGGACTCTAAAAGTGAATTACTGCTGCAGCTGAAAGCTGATGTGTTATTCATCATCCAGTGAGATATAATTGTAAATAACAACTATTAATTGAAGCAAACGCAAGAAATATTCCATGAGGTTTGGGATATATTTTACCCAAACAACGTTAGTAGTCACTGTCTGCATACTGCAAATACCAAAGGCAGATACAACAGAGAAGGAAATTCAGATCTTAATTACTGGGATATGATGATCCAAATGGCAATAATCCCTCCCCAAAAAGAACTTCCAGAAGTCTGCTGCAAGAACGGAAAGTCAGCTTGTCATCATTGTCTGCTAGGAAGCCACTAGTTTTCTCACTGCAGCACTTGTTTAGTTTGCTGTTCTGCAAATCACTGAATTTAGAACAATCAATCAGTGCAATTTGGCCTTCAAAAGCACTCTGTTTTTCCCTCATATGGGGTATTAGTACGTCAGAGAACAGATTTTTCAAGAGATAAAAGGAAAACAGCAGCCATCATCTGTTATAGGAAAGAGACTAATGTGATACTCATTATATATACACACTTTCCTGTTTTATTTGCCTGGCAATAATTTTCATGAGCTAAGATAAATCAGTACACTGAATTTCTTTTGCTATTCATGGCTTCTGTGCTGTAGCAGTGCATCAGAGGTAAATCTCGTGGTTCTGAGTGCTTTGAGCATCATAGTAGAATGCTGAGTCTTGAGAAGTTTGCCCCTCATGATAGAAAGACATGCCTAATTATCTAAGGAGTGGAGCATGTTTGCAGAGGTCACACTGCTCAGGCAACTTACACAACAGTTTTGCTGCTCTGCTTAAAAAGGATTTTAGTATTTAAAACTGTAAACCAGGTTGACTATAAATAGGAGATAAAAGAGCCAACAAAAGTGTATCTATAATGTATATGCACAGTTCATAAAAAGACACATACTTGGCAGTAAACCAGGAGTTTGCTTTATGCCTTTCCTGTCTTGAGTCAGAAGAACTGAACTCCAGGGATCTCTGTCTATGCAGTATGTTGAAAAGTGCAGAAATGAAATGTTCCTCCTGGTTAGAAGTTAAGAAAATCAAGAGTTTTATTTTATCAAAGAACTCATTAAAAATAACTATTTCACATCCTATTTAGATAAAATTTATCCATGAGACTGACAATGCAGAACATACTTGGAATGGAAGGATGCTTACAAAGCTGCAGTGGTGCCTCCACAGCTCAGGCCAAATGGGCTGCATGTTTCTTTGGTCGGACAGAAGGCTGCTGCTGCCATGATCTTGTTGCTCCTGCAGGTTTATGCAAAGACAGATGGCACTGTGCTATTTTGAACCATTTCTAAAACTCTGGATCTCAAATCCCAAACTAGCAGATTGGTTTATTTTCCACATCATTCCAGTTGATGCTACAAATGCACTGCACAACTGTCTTCAAGTCCTGCCAGGAGAGTTTCCAGCACTGTCTGTCTCCATCCTATTGAACATATGCTCTCTCTGAAACACGTTTATCAGAACAGAGACTGGCTGATGATGTGGATATTTCAAGAAGCCTTTAAAAGTCCCCTAAATAGTCTGATTAAAAGGCTTTGCATGTGGAAAATAGTGCTGCAACCAGAGGTTTGTTGCATGGGCCATGCCCCCAGTTGTACAGCCAGGAAAAGGAGAGATAAAAGCAGTAGATGAATGTGTAGAGGGCTTAAACTGTGAAACATTCTCTATTTTTATGTCAAATGCTGATCAGGCTGTGAACCACTGCAAAAAAGCACTGGTACAAGGTCTCAGAGCCCTACTGAAGCACAACATTTTCCAGGACTCAAAACCAGGCTGGTGATCAGCTGTTCTACAGCAACACAGGGCTTTGTGCAAATACAAGAAAATTTTGCTATGGATATTCCACTAAAAGAAAAGGACACATAGCAGATGAGGAAAAAATCAAACTATTGCCCAAAAGCAGAAACATTGAGAGACGTAATGAAATGACAATCTGTGAAGTACAAATATTCCAGCCTCTTCCTGACTGTCCAAACAAAATTCATAGAATACAAATATTTCTTGTTGGTAAAATGCAATGTGTAGACAGAGCACAATCTACTTCATTTGGAGTGCCTGAAATCTCTCGACAAGAATAGAAATGCCACAGCTCCATGCCACGAAGAGATATATTTCCTGCTGATTTTTTCTTCCTTGGATTAATATTTTCTTGGCACCATTTAATGTAGTTGTTGGTGACATGAACAGTGGGATTGAGTGCACCCTTAGCAAGTTTGCCAGCAACACCAAGCTGTGCGGTGTAGTTGATTTGCTGGAAGAAAAGGATTGTATCCAGAGGGATTTTGACAGGCTGGAGACGTGGGCCCATGGTGGGTTACATCAAAGGCAGTGTGGCCAGCAGATTGAGGGATGTGATTTTTCTCATCTGCTCCACTCTTGGGACAGCCCACCTGGAGAGCTGTGTCCAGCTCTGGGGGCCCCAGCTTAAGAGGTTCATGGACCAGGGGAGGGCCATGAAGATGCTCAGAGGGCTGGAGCACCTCTCCTGTGAAGACAGGCTGAGAGAGCTGGGTTTGAGCAGAGTCTGGAGAAGAGAGGGTTCCAGGGAGACCTTAAAACAGCCTTCTGGTACCTAAAGGGAGCTACAAGGGAGCTGGGGAAGGACTTTTCACAAGGGGCTATAGTGACAGAACAAGGGGAAATGGCTTCAAACTGACAGAGAATAGGTTCAGACTGGATATCAGGAACAAATCCTTTACAATGAAGGTGGTGAGACACTGGAACAGGTTGCCCAGAGAAGTTGTGGGTGCCCCACCTCTGGAAGTGTTCAGTGCCAGGTAGGATGGAGTTTTGAGCAGCCTGATCTAGTGGAAGGTGTCCTTGCTCATGGCAGGGGAGCATGGAACTAGAGAATCTTTAAGGTTTCTTCCAACCCAGGCCATTCTGTGATTTTATTGATGCCCTTTCCACTTTAATACAACACATGGAGGGTAAAAAGGGGTAAATGATTATTGCGATACCAATGAGAAGAAAATTAGATAACCAAAATAAGATTTTCTTTTAAATAATGTATATATAAGACAGTATTCACTTCCCCAAGGAAAGAATTTATTCTTTTCTTCAAAAGGGTAATAATTGACTAAGCTGGAAAAAACATTAGATCCAAATTGGAGACCCAACTAGAAAATTAGATATTTAATTAATACATACAGAAATACATGAACTGTAAAATCTCTGGAATGAAAGAATATTCAGATAAGATTTCATGGGAAAATGAGAAATAGTATTTGAATTGATGAATTAGATGCAGTGTTAATATACTGAAGAAGGCACACATTCTAGGAGGAAAACAATTTCTTTCTACATTCTCCATTGTACTTGAAATTATTTCTATCTTATATAAAAAATATAAAAATAACCATATAAACCTTTAAGATTAATATTAAGGCTCTTTAAGACTTTAAGATTAATGTGGTAAGTAAATTTCAGTTGCAAAATACACATATGGTAAATCAGTAGAGCAGAGAAGCTAAATCCTTGCTGTTCAAAGGTGCTAAATCATATGCAGTATGACTGAGAGAAAAACATTAGAGAATTAATATTAGAAGAAAAAAATCCAGGACCTAAGGAATCACAGAAAAATGCTCTCCATAAAATGTGCAGAGGTTTTTGCTAAATCAGCTTAAGCAGTACAGATTTTAAGTAGAACTTGATGACTTATCTGGAGTAAAGCTTATCATGTTTCACTAAATGTTTGGCATCCTATGTCTCAGGGACTTTCTGTTCAAGTATTTGATGCTGATTATATAATACAAGTCATTACCTATCTATTATGGTTTTCCATTCAGTGTTTTCTCTCCATCCTCCTTTTTCCCTCACTGTTTTCCCATATCTTCTATACTCTTATTTCAGCTGTTTCCTTCTTCCCTGTTTTATTCCAAATATTATCATCAGTTATATGCTTTATTCTATTGTTACATCTACCAGTTCCCCTCTACTTTTTTCTTCTGGTGTTTTTTCTTTTGACAAATATTTTTCTTTGAGACATTCATCATCATGGTTGCTTCATGCCCCCATGTGATGTGGACTGGTAGACTGAGGTGGGGTGATAAAACTGTTGTTGTCAAGACACCCGTCTCAGAGCAGAAGGGTTCTTCACAGAAATCTGAAAAAACTGCCTTGTTTGAGAAGCCTCAAGTACTCCAAGAACACAGGCATGTGTGAGAGTTTCTGTGCTAGGAAACCTTAGTGTTGTTCATCACGATCTCTATGTTGAAGTAATAAACCCTCTAAAATATGATAGGCTTCCTCCACTTCTCAATACACTATTACTGATTGAAGCAGTTTGATGTAAGCTGAGGAAAGAACAAACCACCAACGATCATTTTGCCCTAAAAATCTGCACTTCTCTTTTCACCCATATTTCCCCTCTTCTGAAACTGGTAAAAGGAAACAATTTAAATATTGCTGGTAGTTCCAATCTAACAGTGAGCTTTGCCATAGTCACACGTCTGACAGCATTGACATGCACAGAGAACACTTAGTCTGACACATCAACAGATGTACAGCGAGGCTGAAATATTCTGGATATGCTGAATTTGCTGGGCATAACGTTTAGCTGTGCATCTGTGCATGTAGCCACAGCATGTTCAAGTTCATGCCAAGTGCAAAGCCGAGTTTAATTTCACAGGCACAGTGGTGAGTAGTCCAGGATTTCTGAATGACAGGCAACCCTCACAGAGTTTCTGCTGGGCAGCTCAGTGGATGTGAGTCAGACGAAGAGCTGGAAAAAAGGAATGTGATAGGTGATCTGTAAAAGCAATTTGTGTCTTTTAGCTGCTGCCAGGCTGGTAGGTACACATGTGCAGAAACACTATACATGGACTGTATTTAAGCAAGTTCAGCACCAAGCTCTGCAAGAGGAGCTGAATCATGGCACAAGAAAACCCCAATATCATTAAAAAAAAAAATACTTGGGATTTTTGCGGATGAGTCCATCTGAAAACTGGAAAAGATTTGAATGAGTATTTTTTTCATTTCATTTCTCCCTGTCTCCAGTTCATTACTAACAGGAAGAGTTTGATTCAGGCAGCAATCTAGATGATAAAGGTGGAGGCTAGATTGAGATTGCAGGGGTTTAAGATAGAGAACCCTGTCCTTTTATCTTAGGGAATCTTGGCTGGTTGGTGTGTTTGACCTAAGAGGCTGGCTGGTGTGTTTGTAAATCAGTCAAATAGAAAAGTAGTGAGGTTGCTGGTCAGAGAGGGGCCTTCTGTCAGCTGCTCAAACTGAAAAGGTCACAGCAAGGGTAGCACTGATCACATGATCCTGTTCATCAGCTCGTTCTTGCCTATGGAGGGGGAGAGCAATGTGCTGCTAATTTTGTCCCTGACACTGAATTGCTGTGACCAGAGGTCCAAGAGGATGGAAATGAGCCAGCCCAAAACTTGATGCCCTCCATTTGAGATCCGTGAAAGCAGCACAGGCTGAAGCCAAACTGCCACGTGCTCAGCTGGGGATAATTGTGCATTTTTACAGGTGACCCGACTTTGTTAGGTAACAGATGCCAATCCACAGCAATTAAGAAGCAAATGGGTGAGGTAAAGATATATTTGCTCATTCCTTTGACTCATGGTCAGGCAGTAAGAAAAACTCGAAGAAAAGAGAAAAACTGGTACCTCCCAAGGACAGCTGATCAAGTGCCATTTTCCAAGCTGTCTATTCCTCCAATATGGTACCACAGAAGCAGGACATCCCTATGTGATCCACAAGCATCTGTCATCAGCCATCTTTCCAAGCTTATCAATACTCTTGAATTGTCACCACTGTTTTGTTCCCTACACGTGTATTTCTCACAGCTTCTTCCATGTCCCTCCTTACCTCCTTTGGATCTCCTTTTTTTTTCTCCCCCTCAAGAAGCATTTACCCAAATTCGAGATAAAAGCTGCCTGCTGCAAATTTAGATGTAAGCTGCAGCCAGAGGGAACCAGGCAGAGCAGTAAAGGGAGTCAGAGGATGAGAGTGGGAGGAGAAGGGAGATACAGGCTAGGCAAGAAGCCTATAACAAATGTGTGTATGAGGAGAGGTCCCCTATTTTCTTTTATTTTGGAGACAGCTAAAGCAATAGAAGCATTATTCAAATGCAGCATTATTTTTAGTAATAAGAGGTGTTCTAAGCCTGCTGCCCTCACATGGGGCTGTGGGGAAATTCAAAGGCAGGCAGGCGGGTTGGGAACTGGGAGACAAATGCAGGGGAACATGTGTACCTGTCTGTCCTATATTATGATTTTGCTTGTATTTAACATGGCTTTTACATGAATACATTATTTTGACAATTATGTACAAAGCAAATTTCTCAAAAAAAACCCCAATTATAGGTAAGTCTTAAGGAAGGAGTGGAAATTACCATCTTGGAAGTAATAGAAATGGATTTGGTGTGTAAGTGCCATGCACACCATTGAAAAGCCACAAAACCAGTGCAGAAAGAGCTGGGTGTGCAGCACTGCTGGTAAAGGAATCACATCGAGAATAGGGGATAGTATCTGAATGCTGTGATGAACATCTTACTAGATAATTCCTGATGAGGGAAACTAGAAAGAGGGCAGATTCAGGTCTGAACACAAAATGGGAGTTTGTCAAACTCATCATGTCCCACTCTTCCTCCCTGTTGCCCACTCTCTTTCAGATTCCCTCAGAATAAAGTGAAAATGCAGCACTATTTCCCATTCATTTATTTTCCTGTATGAGGACAGGGTGCAGCCTATTATTTGAGTTCCAGAAAAAAAAAGTCCTTAATAAATTTAATGCTCTGGTTTCAGTGCATCCCTCAGCAGAAAGGATGTGGCACACCACAAAAAACACCCAGGGACCAGATGCAATGCAAACTGAGCTTCCAGCCAGGCATTCCTTCATCCCTGGAGAGGACACTATTACAAAGTCAAGATAAAAGACTTAAGCAATTAAGATATGCTCTATGCATTAATGGAGAGGAATCTGTGGATTTCTGCAAGCTTGCAGGCACTTAGTGGAGAGCTGCTGCACTAAGGCTCCTTTCTCAAGGTAAAGGAAGTACCGGAAAGTATGGCCGTGTAAAGAACCATTTGCTCCAGCTGACATAATGTTACAACACCACTTAAATATCCTGTCTTCTCAGGCTGGCCCAGAAACTCAGCAAGGTCGTGTGCTCCCTGATATAACCACATCAGTTCCTTTGCTTTAAGCACAATAATGCTTGCATTTGCCTAAGGGAATGTAAAATGCTTTGAGATGCTGTATTTGAAGTTCTTGTCCCTCTTTCTCCTGCAGATTTTGCAATCACCAAGCTTCTGCACTTCTAGAGTCAGATCAGTTTTAGCCACTACTGTTTTTTTCTCAATATTCTCTTTTCTCCATATGTTGGTTTTTATCCGTATGCTCTTTTCATATATGGAGGATGGGTTACAGAGATGTCATTAGCCTTTGCATGTCCTTCATAATCTCCAACTTTCATCCTCTGGTGCCAGAAAGTAAAATTTGGCAATTATCTTATTAAATGCATATTTTTGTCCACATTTAAACTAATGGAAATCTTAAGAAGTTACCTATGAAAAATGTAAAGAAAATCTTTAAGGCCTGGTCGAACTAATACAGAAATAGTAGACCATTCCCAACTTCATTAGTCATGTTATTGACTGTTTTGCAAAGAATCCCATGTGAAAGCAGAAGCAGGAAACCAAGAGGCTGCCATTGCTCCAAATATGCTAATTTTATGTTAAGTGAGCATTTACTGAGTGAAGAAAGTACATATTTTCAAAGTGCTAAACTGAAATAGAATCCGCTTTGGCTGAAAAAGATATGACATCTTGATGAATTACATTAGCAATTGTAATTGTACTTTGCTTTGAAGATATCTCACAATATCAGTATTTCCTAGGTGTCTCATCACCTACAACCCAAAAAATTATTTTCAAATTATTCTAAAAGAAAAAGGGTTTTTTTCAGAAGAGTCATTCTAGCTGAAGTATTTTAAACAATTCAATTTTTCTGACAATCTATGACAAACTCATTTCTCTCCCTGGACATTTTTGAGATAACTGTGTACATTACGATGCAACCTTTACACAGTTTGGATTCTGCAACTGGAAAGAAGGATCGGGAGACAATTTTTTGATCAATAAGCATTTTCATGAAACAATGAGACAGATGACAATCTTTCTCCAATCTTTTTCTGAAGAGGCCAGAATGTAGGAAGGAGTAACAAAACCAGTGACAGTATATATTATCTTGCTGTCAGACTGAACAAAAGAAAAATATTACCTTTTGGTGGGACACTGACTGTAATCTTACTCAACTGCTTCATTTGCAATTGGAGTACAACCCTGGTGTTACAGTAGCTGAGAGACACTGAGGCAGATTTGTGAGTTCGTACAGTCATAAAGGAGAGATTTCTAGATAGTGGTCTACATTTATAGGAGAGGAAACAGCCTTCTCTAAAAAGAAAGTTGTAAACATGTGAGTTTATTCCTGTTGTATTTAAAGGAGCTGTTTATAAACTAGTCACTATACCACAGATTAAATAGAGTTTTATTATGGCATATAAATCTAAGAATCAGTGACTGTCATGGTCAATGGCATAACACTGCTATTATTGTGTCAGATTTAGTATCAGAATAAACAACCTAGTTGCAGCACAAGGAGCCATTAGTGACATTGACTCTGCTGTAAAAAACCTCTGAATCTAATTCAGGAAGCTACTTAAAAACAATGCTCTCCCTAGTTCTGTACTACACTATCCTACCCCTATCCTGTCCTATTCTATCCTAGTACTATACAACATCATTTTCTTGAAACTTCTAAAACTTTTGCAAAACATTCAAATAAGAGATTATATTCAACACCCCTTCCCACAAAAAACAAAAAAAAAAAANCCCCCCCAAAAAAAAAAAAAAAAAAAAAAAAAAAAAAAAAAAAAAAAGGGAAAAAAGATATGACAGAATCACTTCAAATAACCACTCCCTGCTGAGTGGTGTCAGCTCTATTGGCTTGGCAAGTGTTAAAGCAAGGTCACTGATACAACCACAGTGCCTATTTTTATTGACAGCATGGATGTAGCTGAAACTATTGGGAATCACACAATCTTCCATATGAGTTCCTTCTCCATGACAACTAATAGTGTTTTAATTGTTCCCTGAAATATGCAGATGGAGGATGCATTACTGTACCTATCAGAAAGGAGTTATTTAGAGAGCAAA
>WEKY01038959.1:0-11279 GCA_013390045.1 Picathartes gymnocephalus
AAGCCAACTCAACTATTAAAATGTAAAATAAGGATGCAAAGTATCTTTTGATGGATATCCTCTGAAATACAGAAGTGTCATAAATCTTCCAGTTGGGTATTTTTCCAGTTTAAACTCATCAAGTTATATGAACTTACCAGAAATGCTTTGCGCAATTCAGTTTAAGTAAGCCACCTATTCACTAGGAAGTACAACGTGCTTTGCAACCAGATTAGGTAGCTGCAATTCACAGAAGGCATCTTGTACGAGCAGACTCCAGAGTCCTAGTTTTGGAGCTCACTTTGCAGCAGATGGGAATAATTGCCAACAAAGCTTTTCCTTGCAAGTATAGTAAACACACACTCAAACAGCATTTTCCATCAAGTTGACAAAGCATCAAAGCTTTCTTCATAGATAGAGGAGTGGCATTGCTTTAATTAGAAACTACTTGTTTCATAAAGCATTTGATATTCTAAACCATGATGGAAATTATAAAAAAATGAGAATCGGTCTGGCTTGTACATTAAGCAGGTCTCTTGTTAAAGTTTAAATAATTCTAGGTGATGTTCCCCTCTTTAAATAAGCAGAAGTATAATCAGGCAAAAAATTCTTTCTAGACATTAATATTTCATTAATATTTGCTTCAGCAGCAATTATAATCTAGAACAACATTTTTAAAACTAGAAACTGAGGAGGGGGGAAGGCAAGTCAGGGAAGAACCCTAAATTTGTGCAAAGGCTAGGAAAATTATTACTTATCTTATATTTATATATCATATATATAATTACATTATACTTCTGTAAGTTTAGATGATCTTTTTTTTAAATTCACTTTCAAATGCCTTTTTATTTTCTGGTTAGAAATAACTAGAGTCAAAAATATGTAAATCAATTATAGAGCAGGGGAGAATAAAAGCACCCAAGAATCCTAACAAAATCTAGTGGTAGCACTGCATAATGTAACTCAGCAGGTTTCATGGAAATAAACATATCAGTAAATAGGTTGATCATGAACTACCTTTTCCTATCAAGACAATTATTTCAGAGATTTAGTTAGAGGTAGAAAGAATAGTGCAGGACTTTAATTGTACAGTCATTGCAACATGATGACTGTATATTCCCTTTATGTAATGTGTATTAGGCATTTTACATAGTCAAGTTATACAAACAGATCCCTAAATTACATCATTTATCAGAAGACAGCAACAATGTAAGGAGTTTGTAGCTATGATTTGAGCTGAAAAGTGGCACCAGCATTTGAGTACAGAAAAAACGTACTCCTGAAGTACTCCTTACCTGGAGGCAGGGAATAAAATTTTCTCAGACTGATGCCAAAGGGTGAGGGGGTTTTGGGTGTGTTTTTTTGGTTGGTTGCTTGGGATTTTTTTGGGTTTGTTTTTTGGTTTTGTTTGTTTGTTTGTTTTGTTTGTTTGTTTTTTTCTTTTTAATGGGGCCACAGTGATGAGACAATTAAGGCAATAAAAAACAATTAAAGACAATAAAGATTTTCACAAGAAAAGATTTCAACATACTACTGAGAGCTCAGGGAATTCGAATTGCTAAATCCTAGGATAAAAGGTAAGATTTTCAGAGATTGCATAGGCAGTGTATCCACAGATGTATGGGTTTTCCTTGTCAAAAGAACACACAGCAGCCTTGCATAAAGATCTCTAATGGTATTCACATTTTTTATGAGATGGTGAGTTACCTCATAGCCTTCAATAAGTGAGACAGCACATGTAAAGAACAAATAACTGCCCCCCTTATTATAAGAAATAAACTGAGCTCCTGAAGTACTTTTTTTTAAAATCTAATTTTCAAACCACTGCATATGTACACAGTTGAGCATTAAAGTTCTTTTTGTCTTACTGTTATTTATTTGGGAATAAAAACACAAGAAATACCCCAGTATTTCCATTGGGGCATCAAACCCAAATTAAATTCAAAATCATTGGGATTATGGGAGCATGAGTGGGTGAGTGCTAAAGTTCTTCATTTCCTCATTTCAAAGGGTTTTTTGTTGATGTTGGGTTTTGGAGAGTTTTAGGGGTTTTGTTTCTCTGTCTTTAAATATGTTCTACAGTAGCATGAGTCTCTCGCTATGCTACATCAAGTTATCCATTATGACTTTTAACTCTTTTCTAAAGACTTTCCGTCCTCAACCTGTTGCAAAGTCAACGATTTTTGTCCCTAGCTAAAGAACTTCCATTCACGTTTCGGTCTGGGTTGGGGTTTTGAGTTCTGTTTGCACATTTTAACATGGCATTTGTAAGAATGTTTGAACTATATGATATGACAATGTACTGTTAGCAATTTTTCATCCTCAAAAATGTTTACCCATCCAATGTATATGTTATGCCCTATATGCAACTATCTCCTTTTAATAATAATCTCTGGCACCAACTACAGTTGATCAATAAAATACTAATCATAAAATCACTGATGAGATTATGAGATCCATTTATGTTCTAAGACTGACTAGACAGTTTTTAAACTAGTAAATCCATCTCTTATTTTTTCATTTAATATTGAAAAAGAAAGAGCAATAAAGAATTATATCAAAAGCCCTAAATTGCATTGATCACAACTATTTTATCAAGAAGTATGCAATACTGCATTTTACGTAGTCTCTGTTATGAATGCTGCACTCTGGGCCCCTGAATAACTGCACTAATGCTTTCCTCACATCTCTTTTGGGTTTTTCTTACAGCACCAGAACCACCACAAAAGAGGAATTCTTTGCTCAACTGAGTGCAGACATGATTAAGATGATGCTAACAAGATAGAAACCATCAACTTTCTAACACATATCTGAGTGTGTGCATAGCGTCAGTCTCATATAAAAGAAAAATGGAAGTCTCTATTTATGTACTGAAGTACCTTTAAGAGACTAGCACAGTATTTACACTTTTATTTTTTCTACTCAAAAGGAGAAGAAAAAAAAAAGGTTTAACCATATTTGCCACAGGAAGAATTTGAGATATAGAAAGGAATTTTAATTAAGAATTTTGCTGTTCTACTCCAATGCTTTGAGAAAATGATATCCTGTAAAACACTAGATGAAATCTTTTTGAGCTGGAAACCAATTATATTTTATTCTGTTTGCACTGTATCACTGTAACTTGCCTGAAGCGTGGAAGATGTGAACAATGATCACTTACACTAGTTCCCAACATTTTCTTTTGTATGTTATTTCATACCAAAATGAAGGAACAAATTCCAAAAAGTATGATATATATATACATATAAAACCACATAAATTATATACGGAAATAGAGAGAGTTGAATGGAAACCAGACATCCCTACTTAACAGAAATGTGATATTTTGGGGTGCAACCATTTATGAAAAAAAATTAAGCTATTTTAAAGGTCCTTCTAATATTTTTGGCACATTACTGTTATTGTAAGTATTAATTTTACTTTCTCACACCAGGAACTAAAATGAAAGATCACATGACTCTCAAATATCTTGTATTTTTGTATGTGAAGGACCTATCAGTAACATCTGATACGAGATATTGTAGATGATAATATTCTAACATTATCTCAGACCCCAATAGATAAAAGTATTTCGTAACAGCTAAGCTAAAAATGTAATCTCTGTGTGGTCTTCTCCAATACTTACAGCTGAATAGCCCACACAACTTGTAATAAGTGCAAAGAAAGGCTGAACACAGGAACTCCTCTGCTCACATCACACAGGCACTGTGCACACACACAGTACAGCAGACTCAAAATGAACAAAATATCCAATTTCTCCCTTGAAGAAGCAGAGAGGAGTGACTTGTAGAAATTGTTTAAACACTGTTTTGGGGAAAACCCCCAAAAGGGTACACATTAGGAGAGGACTATTGTAAGCAGAGTAATTTTCCCAGCTCACTACTTCAATCTGAAATGTCCATGAACACACTGGTCACTAGCAAGCCCTACAGGCTAGATCAAATCCTGCTCTGATCAACTCCTAATATATCAGAGTCAAAAAGCTTTTATCAGAAAAGTGAAAACAAACACACTAACAATCCAAAACTAGTAACATTTCTGAATAAAAACACCAAACCCAACACATTCAATTATGGATGTAAGAGGGCCTTAAAAAAAAAAAAAATTATCAAAACAAATTAAAAAAAAAAAAAAAATCCCTCCAAGAGCTCTAAAACTGCTCTAAAAAATCCAGTGCATAGTGATAGAATTAAAATTTCAATGTGTGGACTCTGGCAAAAGCCTGAGTAAAGAACTCAGGCATGTTTGCAGCAAGAGAGAAAGTTTTCTCACCATTCTGCAGCATTGTTTATAAAACTGCTTTTATAAGTATGAAAACATGTTCTTGCAGCTGGTGTGATAAAGCTATTAGTTAACCAACAGTTATATAGTGTGTTCTTCTTTCTAACCAATAGCATGATACTTGTGCACGGGGATTGTAAAAAACGTACGATTTTGAAATAAAGTTAGTTGGAGCCTGATCTGGACTCTACATGTTTTGTCTCATTACCCCTGCCTGCTAGCAGGGCAAACACTACAACAATATTCTCAAAAGAAATTTCAACATCTCAGGAACTGCCATACTGGCTCAGACCCAAGGTCTGTCTAGCAGCACACGCTGTCCTGACAGCTGTCAGCAGCATTTGATTAGAAAAATAATAAAACAGGACCAGTGCAGAATGATACCTGCCCAGCTATAAAGGCTCTGAGGTGAGGCCTTTACTACTGTGTTTAATGAACACTGATGAATATATCTTCTATTGGTTGGTCTAAGCTTTTTCTTTATAATCTATTTAAATGTTTGCCCAGCTACGATCTTCACAGTTCAAATGCGCATGGAACTATTTGAAGTAATGTGTTTAATGTTTCCACTCCTAATTTTATAGTTCCTTATCTATTCTTCCATGTTTAAGAGCCATTCTTTACAAGGCATGGCTTTCCATTCTATGATCCATTTCTCCAGTCTTTTATTTTCAAGATGCAATTAGAAGAGTTTCATGGTATATTGGAAGTGGGAATTTAGATACAGATGGATGGAGTAGAATAATAGCATATTTGAGGACTTCTCTTATAAATTCCAAATCCATAGTTCGGTATCTGACTAAGCCACCGGCCTCAAGTTTTCAAAAGTTCAAAACATGTGCCTTATTATGAATGTAGACAGTATACTACCTTCATCAAAATAACAGTGAGTGGAAAACAAAAGATCATCCACTGTAGATGAAAACTGGATTTTGTTCTCAATAAAAATAAATTTAGTCAGATAATGGAAGTAGGGTTATGGAGGATTATTTTATGATTTACTGTTAATTTCTGCAGTTAGAATATTCAAAAGTTTAGAACATATAGACATGGGTTTGGATCTTCTCCATCTCCTTCATATAGCAAAATACATTTAAAGGTCCAAAGGACTTTAATACCTTCCTTGTTTTTCCACCTAGGTGGAACTTGTAAATCTTTTTCCTTTATGTGATGCTGAAGAGCATATATAAGTTTGAAACTTTAAGTGTACCTAAATAACATCATCTGTCCTGTAAATAAATATTCTCACCCCAAAAATACAAGGTTTAGTTTTCAAATATGTCATGATGCTGGGGACACTTCGTAATAACAACAACAAAAATTTAGTCAAGAAATTAAAATAAAGTTCACATCTATAATTGTGCTTACAATTACAAAACTAATTCATCCTACTCAGTTTAATTTTCTCATTAAATAACATATTAAAAATAATTAAAAACTACAGTTTCCCTAGAAGGGGACAGACCTCTGCAGAGCACAGTTAAATTGTTTTTGCAGACAGGGACAAAGATTGGTACTCAGAGAAGAAATATTCTCTATTTTTGAGTTCAACTAATAATCTTCAGAAAAATATTACTCACTGACACTGAATGACCTAGGAAGATAATCTCAATGCTTAGCTTTTTCAGAATTAAATTGTATAAAATTCTGCTTTTCAGCCATTCAAAAATTTAGAGGGAATGAATTACTCAGACCACCAATAGTGGGAGCACAAAACAGAGACACTGAGAAGAAAACATATTACTATAGAGTTTTACCTTCTTAAAGCAGTCATATATAATGCTGCATCAGGTCTGACGAACCTTGTAGAAAACTAAACTCATTAAGAAAAATCCATGGGATGTTTTCTTTTCACATTCTACATCTGAATGAAGGATGATTATGGAATACACCTTGTTCCAAAGATGCCTGCACATTTATTAATTTTCATTTTTCATCAACTATACCTGTTCTAACAGGACAGACAGCATCATAGTCCAGTTTAAACTTTTCTAACACACCCCTTCAAGGCCTGGGAAAATCAAGATCTTCCAGTAAGTATATAAGCTGCGGCAATACAAAGGTTATTGGATGCATTTTCTTTGCATGCAAGTAAATTTTCACCTCTTCAGTTGCACAATGATTTTGACTTGGGAAATTAATTTTAATTATTTGGTTGTTACATATTGCTTACATTTCAAATAATCTTTCCTGACAGAATCTATTCTTCTGTCACAGTTATAGCATTTCTTCTCTGTTTAAGTGTCAGTCCTTTGCTGGAACATTTTAAGTTCTCAACCCTCATTGTGAGTCTCAGACACACTCTCTGTAACACACTCACCTGCTTCCAAAGAGCACCCGTCCCTGGGCTGGGAAGATCAGTGAGAGCTTGCAAAGTATTGCCGCTGAGCAGGCAACTTCACTCGTTTAATTGAGAGCTTACCATCTGCTCTCTGCTTGTTTGGGTGTTTTTACTCCCCTCCCAAAGCTTGAACCTTACTAAGACAGAAGAGTGAGCCAGACTGCTTGAACATTAAATATTAGTGACAAGTAAAATATTTGAGAAATAAATACTTTGTGTGCCTGTAATGATGGCCATTCAAGAGGAAGCATTCATACTCTGCAAACAACCCTAAGTCCTGTGTCCAAGGTAGTTTAGGTTATTTAAATGGTTGGTGTAAGGGTCTGATCAGAGGAAATGCAAACATTCCTTTTTCTCAGGAGAACAATGGGTTGTATATGCATGCATATTTAAAAAGAAAGAAATAATGTGTGACTTTGACATGTGGTTGTATACTCTTGAATGACAGTAACAAAACAGGTTACCTCTGTTTTCTCATTCCTTTAAATTAAATTACATTGTTTAGCTGGTTTATTATTTTTTTAAGTTTATGTAGATAGAGGAAATTATCTCAAAGAAAAAAAAAAAAATCAGCTGATTCCGGGCTAATATCCTTGAGCTCCTGAATACCTCAGGCAGACACAGTCAGACACAGTGACTGTCACCCTTCCCTCACCTTGGTTTCTTTCTCATCATCCAACACGACCTCACAAAACACAACTGGAGTTTTGTCCAAATGACACTTAGCATCTATTTCCACATTACCTTCACAGAAAACATAAAAAAGCATGGGCAAATGGGAGAATAATTTGTCTGATTACTAAAATGGTTAGGATGGCAGAGACTGAAACAACAGACACAAGATAATGCTACCTTCTGGGCTACAGGAGATAGTGTTCTGTTAAATGATCCCTGGCAGTTTTCATCTATGAATTTCTTGTAGTTTTTTTCAAATCTGTACCTGACATACATGAGTTATGATAAAAGCAAAAAAAAAAGGAAAAAACAAAAAAAAGAAATCAAACCAAAAAACCCAAGTAAACAAACAAACAAAAAAGCAAACCTTTTAAACCCCAGATCATCAACCCAAAATCCACACAAGATATTTCTCTGCATTGTCAGTTAAAATGCACCACACTCCACCCATAGTCAGATTTTGGCTTTGGAATTGTGAAATCCATCCCAAACAGAATTTCATATATTTCCATAAAACATTCCTGGATATGTGTTCTCTAATGCACTGTGAGCACCAAAGCAACTAAGAATTACAACAATCCTTGTAAAATGATAACCAATGAGACAAGACAGTAAGGAGATAATGCAGAAATAATTCAGAGAAAAAAAGTTTAAAAAATTAACATCCCACTTGTGGCTTTATGAAAATGTTTTTCCTTCGAACACAGGAGACAGTAGAGTTTCATCACGCCTTTGGATTTACTTTCACTCTGCAGAGGACCCAACTGTCTGAACTGTGCAGAGCTAAAAATGTGGACCCTCGGTTTTCTGAAAGGAGCCCAACTCCACATTGCACGTAAACAATCGCTGTATTGATTTTTGCTATTTTTACTGAGATTGTTCTCTTTTCCAAGAAAATATTTAATACTTATGGCTTTAAAAATAAATCCATACATATACATGTCTTCACATACCCATTAAAATACTTTGAGTAAACATACCAGTATTCTGAGAGTAAAAGAATATATGTCTAAGCATGGACTGCTGAACACAGATTATTTGCATAAATGCTTCAAAACTAGTTTTACTTATCCCATGACTGCACTAATATAATACATTTGATTTATTACTTGTGTTAGAGTTTACCTGGTAAAAATCCAACTGTGCTTAGCATTGTACAAAGACAAGATAAAACTTGCTGCTACCTATAACAAACCTCATAATGTAAATCATAGGCATTGAATAATGAATGTGACTGCAAGAATCAAGTAATGGAAAATTATGTGAGCATTAGTAAGAACTTGAATTTACATATACAGTAGAATTATTCATATGCAGCTTTAAGTATACAAATTTAAATATGGAAATAAACAAAAATAATTACTAACTACTTTAACAACCACCCCTGAAACTTCTATTCTATGTAGCGTTGGCCAGTAGTCTTCCATGCAGAAAGCAGGTTCCACCACAGGGTCTTGCAGGAAGAGAATCCCAGGGAAATGGGGTATGCACATAGTTTTCTGTTAGCAGTGCTGAAAAACCTGCCAGGTATTCATGCACAACTTCATTTAAAATGTGATAATGTTCCAAATAAAATGCAAATTAATTACCTGAAAGCTAATGTCACTGCCACTGAAATCAAGTTACGACTATTCCTAGATTCACAGCCAGGCACAGTAACTGGAAGCCAGGTGATAACCTGAGAGCACTTATACAGGGGTGATTTATGCAGGACTACAGAAGGACTAGAACCGTGTATTTCATGGATGAAGAGAAGATCCAATAGCAAAAAAAATAGCATGGGGTGTCACGACCACAGCAGTTGTTCAGCTACAGATTTCAACAGATACGGAACTTTTTGGTAGAGGCAGAGCACGTAGCTCCAAATTTGAGAAGTGAGATGTGTTCCAACCCAGCATCTTATGAGTGTCTTAAATGGTATAGAATAACTGTCCTGGTTTGGGCCAGGACAGTGCTAATGTTTTGCAGTAGCCAGGAGGGGTGTGGCTACTGGGACACAGAGGTTTTTCTATACCTACTCAGGTTGTTGCTGAGGTTAGGAAGAGAGACTGCTTCAGAAGTGAAGGCTCCTGCAGGCTGAGAAAACGTGGCAGGGGGAAATATTCACTATCATTTATTGTCATGTGTTTTCCTTATGAGTGGTTTCTTTTTGTAGTTACCGTTTGTTCTCTTAACTCGCTGCTGTTTCCAGTAAATTGTTTTTAATCTCAATCCATGATTTTTGCCTTTTTTGCCTCCAACTGGAGAAGGGGGAGGGGAATCTTCCTGTGGATTTAGAGGGAACACTAAATTCAAGGATACCATTCCTAATCCACCACAATAACAAACTTCCAAAAATGCTGGAACGATGGGGAAGTGTAAAGTATTAACAGAAGCCAAACAGAAACACCGTACATTTTAAAGGAATGCCACAGATCTTTAGATAAAGAAGGACAGATTTGAGAAAAAGAGATGCTGATTTTGCAGTCTTTCTTCTACCCTTTCTTGGAGTCAGTGGAACTGTTACTGCACTTGGGAGAAAGTCTTCATGCACTCGGCTTGCTCTGCAAAAGTGTATCTAGGTCTATGCAATTCCCATGTAATACATCACAGAGATGTGAAGGAAGGAGAATAGAATCATTCCTACTGTTGTAATTTAAAGCTAACATGGCCTTCTCAGAGAGATACAGCTTTTCTCTGATCCTTTCTGCTCAGGATTTTAACCTCTACATACTCAGAGGATCAATTATAATTTATACAGGTTACTGTAAGGCTACAGTTCCAGTCTCATACTTCTGTAACTCCATCTATTATTCCTGCAACTTCATCATTAACTATAAACTATTTATTAACCTTCTTTAACATTTATCACCTTAAAAACTTATGCTCACACATTCAAACCCCTCAGTGAAGTACAGTCCTCTGAAACATTACTTTGACTTTCTTCAGTGACTCAGCCACTTGATAATTAGCAAAGTCCCTACCAAGATTGATCACCTAGAGTCTAATTAAATACTCAGTGTGAACATTTCCTGATTAAATTCAACTGCATTATGCAAAATTAACGCCAAGCCCAGACACCTATTCTTTGCTTGAGGAATCTGTGCAAGCAGTACTCTGTTTTAAACATTTATTTAATCCCAGCTTCAGTTTTCAAAGTTTTTTATTATAAAAAAATCACTATTTTTCATAAATCTAATACATAAAAACGCTATCCTTCTGCAGGGTAAAATAACAAATAAGAGAGAACAACAGCTGAACACAAGAACACTCCCTCCTCCAAAATTAGTGAGACTTTGGAGGATCACTTGCAGATTTCCTTCCAATTCAGAGAGACACCAGACTGTCACTCTCAACTACTTGCAAAGTACAGACTACTGCATAAATTGATATTCCACACAACTGAATTAATATAAAAGAAAAAAGCCAATATACACTAATCTTTTTGTACCATTGCACAACAATGCTGTCCATTGTGGCCATGACGCCATAAAAATTATCACTAAATCCAGAATTCAATTTCTTTCTCCAAAAAGTCTGGTAAAATTAAATCCCCTCTTCAGAAAATAAGAACTTTTGAAATTTGAAGATACAGTCCCAGTGAACTGTGTCACAACAATGTCCTTGTGAAATATGCAGATACAATGCTTTGAAAATGAAAGAGTACTTGTCATGGTTTAAAAAAAATGCCAGATTTTTGTCTCCTGAAAAGGCTCTTACAACTTCCTTCAAGCACAGCTTCCGATAGATCTGGGAAGCCCAGAGATTGGCTGGCTCTGTTACAGGCTCTCTGTGTGACCACTTACATGTTAGAATCGCTTTGGCAAACCTACATTTTAAGAGCGAGGAAGCCAAAATCTTTCTCTTTTCGTTTCCGGCCACAGAAAAGGTAATGGGAGGTGGGGAGGGCCCCACGGGGCCATCTGGGCCCACCCGGCCCGGAGCTGGCCGGGCAGGGGGAGGGGAAGCGCCCCCCTCCCCTCCTTAAGGCAGCGCCGCTACTGCTCTGGGCTGCTTTTGCTCC
>WEKY01038960.1:10024-43878 GCA_013390045.1 Picathartes gymnocephalus
CTGGCTGCTGCCCGGGGGTGCAGGAGCGGGGCAGGGGTTCCACAGCTCAGCGGTGACTGCGGCCCGGGGGTGCAGGAGCGGGGGGTGCTCCTCAGGCTGGCGGCCTTGTCTCCCGCAGGCCTTAAGGTGTCTCACAGCAGGCCATGGTGGTGGAGGAGGAAGGCAAAGGTCAGGGATTCTTTCCCTGACTTTCCCCTCCACACTTCGCACCAGTTTCGCCATCCTTTTTATGTGCCTCAAGGCGGGCTACCCACCATCCATACCGCACGTAGTTTTCAGGTGTTCAAGAGTGATTATGATAAGCAGACATAATGACGAAGCATTTTTTGGAGCCTTTCTGTTGTTAGGCTCTTACAATAGCATAAGATATAAAATGCATTTTTTGCATTAGATCCTGAACCTCGATCAGAACAGTTAGAAAATTCATATTACTAATTCTTACAATTTATTTTAAACAATAACAAAACATTAAGGATGTTTCAAACAATAACATTTATCAGTTTATTTCAGACGTTCTTCATTGGATTTAAACTTTTGGTGTGGAATTAAAATTAAAAAGATTAGCTTGATTTTTAATTCAAATCATTGTTCAGTGCTTTTCAAGTCTGTACATGAAATATTGTAAAATTTTGGCTGCAGGCACACAAGAGGAAAAGTTGCCTTTCTTTCTGTTTGTTTTGTTTTGTTTGCTTTTCCCCCAATTTGGATAGTTTCTTACTGCATAAACAATGAAGGTAAACAACATTAATAAAAGCAGTTTATTTGCTTTAAATATGCATTAGGTGGTCTTCTTCTGAATAATGTCGTAGAGATGTGGTCATTACTTGCAGAAGAGCAGGATTCAGAATCAGTCTTCTAAATTTTAATAACTTGATAAAACTGAAGCCTTAATCCTATTACATCAAAATCAGTGGAGAAAATTCCACTGGTTTCAGTTAAGGTAAGAACAAAACAGTGCATTTTTCCCTTAAATGAGCCAATAATGTCCTCTTGACTATGATAAATGTCTCTCATATTCTTAATACCACAGGAGACACTGTCACTAAGAAAAAATAGCCTTTTTCCTGACACATGTTGGTAAAATCATTATTTTTACTTTACAGAGAAAATGTGGTAAAAGCAGCCTAGGAACTTCTAGTTTTATTTATTTTCAGAAGTTCTCTTTATAGGTATCTTTAAAAACAACCTAGCTATTTCCTTTTATTCTGTTAATTCATATAGGCATTATTGACAACGCGGTCTTTCTCTAAACTCTCTTTGGATGCCCTTCGAAAGTGTGAAGGAATTCCTCCTTCCACTTTCCATATCCTGACACTTTTTATTTTCTGAAGCTGTTTGATAGTTGAGACAAGTCAATGCATCACATATGTTCACTTTGGTACTTAAAACAAAGGGCACCTTGAACAGAAAAGCACAAAAGTTTTAACAAGTTTTGACAGAGGTAGCTGTTCCAAGGTTTTGTATTAAATACTGACATTAAAACATGGCATTCTCTTTCTTTTCTGTAAGAAGTTAGATTCCTTCACTGAGAAAGAATTTACGTAGGCTCTGGTTTTTTAGTGTATTATTCACTTTAAATACTGATAAATTTAAGTTTACATATATTATTACTGAAATTAGACATTTGCTATGCTGTTCAAGTTTAATGAAACACTCCTAATATTTATCTGATTCTTCTTTTCAGTTACAGAACAGACAAGCAGGGACCAGTTGCCTGTGATGCAAACTGCTCCTATTATCCTAACAGTCACCACTGGAACTGTAAAACTATTATTTGGAGCTTTGCAGTGTAAGAAAGTGCCAGCATGCCTTATAGGAAGTTGTAAAATTAGAAAAGGGAGAAATGCAAAAACTCTGATCACTTAGACTAGAAAAGCTAACAACTTACTTTGTCATTTTCATGTAAAAAAAATCTGGGGATAGGATAGAAGTGAAATAGTTCTGACACTGAATTTGAAGCTACAAGGAGCCTGAGTTTTATTTTTTTCCTCACATATTTTTAATTTATTTCCATATTATTTCTGTGGTGATTGCCAGACTTCTATCAGTGAATTGTCACTATGAGCAATCAACAGTGTGGTAAGACTGGTAGTTTATTAGAGCTAGCTATGTCTTATAATGTATCAAAATCTGGGATTATAATTCTTTCTTTTTCACAGGACTATTTTGTCAAAATAAACATATAAAAAAAATGACATTGCTTTCTATACAAGTAGCCTAAAGAGAAAATATTTAACCTCTCCTTTAAATTCACTGCACTCTGATTCATTGTAATTTAACAATACTTTTATATCATGGATAATTCAGTATTTGAGAGCAATTTAGCATTTTCCAACTAAAGATCTAGTATTTTCCAATTAAAGTAATAATAAACTTTTTGGAAAACAACTATAATAGGATTGCACACCTATCCTTTTTGCTAATGACACCACCAATTTGTCTTTTTAATTCCAAAATGTTTTCTTATTAAGACCATCTAAATTCTCAATTTATTTTCTACCCAAAGAATCTCTCTCATATCAAGCATTCACATTTTCTCCTTTTTGATCATGCCAAAATCCAAACAGATGTCTTTTGCTTTTCCCTACATCACATCCTTAGTTCACATTTCTGCATAACTTTTCCCTGGGTCTGGGGAATCATGGGGCTTCTGGATGAAGAAAATTAGAGATTCTGTTCTGGTTTCTGGACTGTGCCAAGATTTCATATCCATGATATAATAATGAATTTAACAGTTTCAGACTTACAAAATGGCTATTGTCCATTCAGTGCTCTCTCTTCATCTGTGCTAGGAATGATTGCATAGGTTAGGACTTGCCCATGCTGTCTAATTTGAAAGAAATTTCTGTGTGTCCCAGTTAATATACTAATCTTGCTATGTCTTGTTCATACCTGGTAGAAAGAGATAGTTTTTAAAAAAGTGATTCTGAGAAGAATCCTATATCCTTGTTCACTGCATTAAGCCCTGGGAGGAAAAGTCTCTTCTGAAGAGATCTCTTGTGAGTATTAAAAAATAAGCTTTCTAATTTGCACACTTTAATTATCTTCTTAAAATTAGGCAATGTGAAACTTTCCCTTTGGAGTGCATATGCGTGATCAGGCTTTGGTGTACTCCTATGTTCTTGTGACACGATGGGTTTCTGGCAGTTAGGAGACAGATGTGGCAACCAAAAAATCATACACCATTAAACCAAGGCAGAACTTAATGACTATATTGCGTCCAAATTTCAAAAATTATTACAAAAAATTATTATTTCATTTATGAAGTGTTCAGCTCCTGTAAATATGCTAACAAATTAACTTAGCTCCAGAATCAGTCACATATCAGAGACTACAGATATTTTCTCTGTTTTGTAAATTTTCTGATGTTTATGTAAAATGAGAATTAGTCACTACAGTGTATATTTGAATCTCCTAACTCAATTACCATAAGAAACTATTGTAAAACATTTTAATAAATATTTGAGAAAAGAATTAAACCATTTGCAAATAATTCAGCTGAAATTAGACTTTAATCATCATGATGGAAGCAGATATTACTGAATTTTATCAATAGTCATCTTAAGTTAACTGCGTTTATTTATACCAGTATAGGTATATGAAACTTCCTGTTTTTCTGCAACTTGTATAACTATCTTTGTCTTTAATCTGTTCTGGATACAGTCACGTGAGAATACTCTGAATGCAATACAAAATCACATTACAAAGCAAAGAACTGAAAAGATTGATCCACAATCCTAAATTAAGGCAAAAAACAAGGAAAAACCTCTTTTTAAGAGCAAAATTTTGGAATTATAAAATGAGGATATCATAAAGGCAAACAGGTGAGTAAACTTCATGCATTTGTACACATATTTTGCATAATGTCATACACAAATGCAAAAAACAATGATTGTACTGGCTAATAGTTTCTCGTATGCTTACATGTTTTCTTACATGGCTTAAAGGCTGATTTCTAGGTGTTAAGTCTTAGTCACTAGCACCTTGATGTTTGTAACATTGTGCTTTTCAGCTTGAACTGCAGTTAAGTTTTACTACACCACCATATTTTGGGATTGCATTGTTAATGAAACTCCATGGACCTTTGTGCTACTTTTCATCTTGAAACATGTATGTCAAATGAAGAAATGAGCAGCAGACAGGCAGGCAAAGATACATGTTCAGGTGACGTAGACAATGATTTGATGAAATATTAAAGATAAATTGTGTGTAATCCTGAAGATTTTGGTACTGCTGAGTAATGAGAAACATCAGTATTCAGCTTTGCTTGAAGGAGTTGTACACATACTCAGAATCTTCCTTTCATTCCCTCATCCTGACAGCCATGAAGCACCCTGACAACTGTCATATGTGTATAATTTTGAAAAGCAAAATGAAACCTGTATTCGATACTTATTTCTTTCATTCTTATAAGAGTACCACATATTTGTATAGTAGTTAGTAGCCCATAACATTTTTTTGTGGTGGTTTTCCCATGACAAAAGAGAGTTTTGGATATCTACAGCCACCAATAGGTACTCTGATGTTTTGTATTGTATTTGTGAAGTGGATGTGAGTGTGGGATGTCAACTTATTGCAGAATAGGTTCTCAAAAAATAATTTCTCAGATCTTTTTCAGTACCCAGATACTAGGACTTGACAGGAGAGTTCTGAGGGTGGGAACAATTTCTTTTAAGTTAATAGAAAAAATTCCATTTCTTAGAGATTTTCATGAGTCTTGCATCCAGTCTGTTTTTTCCTGCTAATGCCATGAAAAAAATGCAAGGTGTATCTGCAAGGCTTCCATTCCATCAGGACTTTGTACTCTTCATGTTACAACAGACAAAAGCTTGAATAATTTCAGAACTGCTCACAGAAATTGAGGATGTAGTAAGGCTTTCTTGGAGATACACAAAGTGCAAGTGAATCCATCCTAACAGATATTGGTAATGTCACCTCACTCTGAGAAACATCCTGTAATGTTACTTCAGGTGGAGTTAAGTTTATTACATTACAAAATGTTCCACTAGATAGGTGCAGTAATTCCTGTGTAAGAATTATGCCTCTACCACACAGAACATTGTTCTGATTGACTATTCTGTTCTCAACATAAATTAATAGCAGCTTTAATAAGTCAGAGAATTAAATATCCAGTTTTCATTCTGAAGAAATTTTGAAATTGAGCCTATTTGGAGACATGCAAGGTACAGCTGTAATCCATTAAGATATCACTAATATGTTGAAAAGTAGAAAGCACAGATTAGCCTTATTTTATTATATTTTCCCAGGTGACAATTTATTTTTGTATATATAACCAGCTATACAGATATATACATGTATCATATATACATAAATGTTTACACAGTTTAACATTTCTAAAACTTTAGCCTCTTTAAAAGATCAATTTGCTTTTTTCCCTGCTTTTATCAAAAATATGTGCATTTTGTAGTTCCACTTTGACACAAAATGCACCATTAGGATGTATTACATCAATATCTATGTATTAGCTTTTATGTGACCTTATAGATATGGCATATCATCTCTCTTATTATACACCGTGCCTCTGTGCTTTGATGGCACGTTATAGTCAGTGTCCTGAGTTTTAAGATACTTTGAAGTACTTCTAAGTTTTATGGAAGGGACTATTACAAATTTCCTCCAAGCAAACAAGGAATACAATAATAATACACTTGATCCTTTCCCTTCAAAAATCTAAGTTTAATATTTTTTGCGATGATCAAAGGGAGAGGCTAGCAAAATATGCTCCAAGGACTCATAATCCCAGCATATCTGGGTATACTAGACAAACTTTTATATCTTTACTAATAGATTTCTTATTTGATTTGCAAAATATAAACCAAGAGAGAAACCAACTGTGATATCAAAATTAAATATGATAGCTTGTATGCAAGTGGAACAACAAAAAGCAGGTAAGCTTATGCTTTTTCACACTTCCTTCACCTTCTTTTTTAATGCTGTCCTTACAAGATGATAATAAATATTGTATTGGAGTTTGCCTGTTCAACCCAGCTTCCTCATTCTCAATTTTTTTAAATCTCATTTCTCAATGATGTCCCTTCATTACTAACACCACTAGCTGTGTTTCTGACACTACTTACAAAAAGAAGGATTAAAATTAAGTTATACAGAATTTTTTCTTGAACTTACTCTTTCCTTATAAATCTGCAGATAAAACTTCCTGCTATGCAGTCAAGTAAAATATTTCTGAGGAGCCACTAAGTAGAGGTCATTTATATCAGGAGAGTTCATTGTAAGAGATTGTCCTGTGGAAGTTAATACACTTCAGCCACATTACTAACAGTCGCAACTTCTGATCAAGTAGGAAGAGATCTCTTCCTCCTTGGAAGTCCTCAGGAGCAAAGGGAAAGAAAATCAATGACATGGTACCAGAGCATCTTTCTGTTGTTTAACCACATTGCAGAATTTTTTTATTTCAAGACTTTTGTACAGATCCAGGCACATTCTCCTAGCTATTGCTAGACTTTAGGGAAAAAAAAATACATATTTTTTAAAAAGTAATGAAATGTTTGTACTAGTCACAATTCTTTAACTTCTTTATCCTCTGGTTATCCTTTATAAATATAGTGGATATGATGTTTTGTTTTTCTCACATAAAAAGCCTATCATTGATGGAAATGTTGTAGAAGTACACTTTATATATTCTAGTTTCAGGAACACAATAAATAATCCATTCATTTAAACCTTATGAGTGGCGCTTGAGGATAATTTAGAGATCCGGACAGCAAATACTCATAAATTTGTTACCTGCCTACAGTAGCATAAAGGGTCATTTCCAGAACTTGCTGAAAGTCAGCTTAAGTTGAGTCTTCTTTCATATTGCAATCATTTAGGAGGAAAAATACATATTTTTTTTATTACAAGGGCTGGTGATAGAAGAAAGACCTGTCTGTGATAGTCTTATTCTGTGTAATTTTTGGTCTAATTATACAGCCCTGTTAATGACAAACATTTTGTATGTCACAAGAGCAGTGCTACTTCAGAATTTTCTTTAGGAAAAAAACCTTCAAATAGAAAGAAATGAAAGGTTTACCTGACAAAAGAACAAAGTAACTGTGAAACTGTGCAGCAGCACAAGCAGATCTTGTTTTAGGAGAAACCTGGATCAAATGCTGCAGTGGACCAATGCTGCACTGGAGCGTTGACATGTAAAGTAAATGGGTTTGTCACCAGAGGGAATCACAGAGAAATCACCTGTTAATGGAAGTGCTGCTGCACTGCTGCAGATGTTGATTTATAAAGGCACTAAAACTGATACTATGTCAAATTTATTGGTCTAAGACAAAGACTGTATTCTTAAGAACACACACCTAGATTCAAACTGCCTAGGATTCTACTACTAAAATCACTGTATGCTTAAAGATCATCAATCCTTGTTGGGAATAACCATCCTGAAATCACTGAGCAGCTCAATACCCCTTTTAAGATCTTTAAGATCTTCCAACCAGATTTGCATTCTCATTGCTTTTATTTCCAGAGGGATATAACATAATTGGTGTGCTCAGATTTTCCTTAGTTAGGATTGACATGACTGAGTGCTGTTCAAGGTGCACTGGGAATGGCCATACTCATTGCACTCATGCTTTTAGCTAGAGCATTACTACTGAAATTTGGCCAATAACTGTAATAACTGCACTAATCAAATATTTGGGAGAACTGAGTTCTGTTTTCCCACCTGTGACTTGTTTCTCATACGCTTCTTAGAGCAGCTCCATAATCTTTTGTCTTTACCTAAGATGGGGTATATCCATATGTTCTGAATGCTCATCACTCTTCGTGCCACTGTGAGTAATAAATGCTACCAATAGCAACAGAAGTAACAGATTCAGATACAAAGGAAATTCTTCTGTAATTTGGTAGTGTAGTCGGTGCACAGTAGGAAGAGGGGTCTAGGTCATGGATTTCAGTGCAAGCCTTGCTTGCATGTTTTATGGGGCCTAAACAAACCTCAGAAGACAAGTTTGAAACTGCATAGATGCAAAATAAATTTTCTGTCAAAAAGTACACTTGAAAATTGCTCTGCATTTCCCAGTACTTCACTGTGCTTCATTCATTAAATTGTGGTGGTTGAACAACAGAAATTGAGTTAATTGCATTTGTGTGTTCGTGGCTGGTTGGTTGGTTAGTTGGTTGGTTGATTTTTTAATGTTATTGAATGTTTTCAGTTTCTTAAAAAGAAGCTGAATAAGTACATGGATAGGCTTATTTAGAGAGAACTATGCCTCTTCAGCATGATGCTCGTATCACTGCCTGCACCACAGCAAATAAGTCTCATAGCAATTTTATCCCCTGATTGTGTGGCAGTCAGAATAACAAAGGTTGATATTGGGAAATGTTAAACACATTTCAGCTTCTTTTTCCTCTTAATTTTTTGCTCATCAGTTTTCTGTAAACCCTGAAATGAGAATTAACAATTGTCTAATTCATTCATGTTATCTGAGCATTAATTCTTCCTGGGCTTCTTTAGAACATTTTTCTTCATTTATTCCCTCCTCTATACTTTCTTACTGGGATCTATTCTTTTAGCCCAGACATTTGAATAAATCGCTACAGTTGTCATCTGAAAGTTACGGTTTACAGTTTTGAAGTGGTCTGGTATGGGTCATCTTGTTTTGTTCCTGTTGGAGCTCTGTCATTTCTTATAAACTCTAGTGTTTATGCAGTGAGAAAGCAGAAGAGGGTAGCTCAATTAGAAAAGATTGGTTTTGAAAGAGAGCCAAGGATGAATGCATTCCTCTCTCAAAAATAATTTGAACTAAAATATTCTTGTAGAAGATCATAGATATGTTTCAGACAGAAGAAGGAACTAAGGCTGGGGTTTCCATATCCCATAACTTCTGGGTTTCAGTAAAATGAAATGCTATTACATTTTTAGATGAATTTCTTCTGTTAAAAACATTGGAATGTTTCTTTCCAGCTTAAATATAATGTTATTTTTGATACAGAGGGAGCCTTTTCAAATTTATATGTCTCAGGAAAACATAACAAAGCAGAAAACATTTCAGTGTTCCACATGAAACAGTTTTTCTGTGTAAGATTTTTCGTTTTTACCTGCCGACAGAAAAATCAGTTTGAACAACCCTAGATCAGACTGTGGATGTCCTTGTGTTCTAATGATTTTCAGCATCCAGAAATCACTTGTGTTTGACATGCATCACAACCATCTGTTCTTCAAAAAAAAGTCACCTAGAAACTTTTCTAATACTAATATATTTACATTGCATAAAAGCAATATGAATGCAAATTTTTGAAACCCACAAAACAAACATCAAGTTATCAGTTTGTCTTCTGATATTATTTAAAGGTTAAAACAAAGTTGGGGGACATAAGAAAGAAAAAATCAAGAAAATAAATCCAAATACTTCCAAAGCAGAAAAGAATTTTAGAATTTTAGATTTGCTTTCTTCTACATCAACTGCAATAAGAAGGACCTCAGGACATAATGGTAGTGAATGCTCTTAGGAAGTCTACGGTTTTTCAGTCCCCTTCTGATCTGCTAAGGACATGTCGCAATTTGCATCACGTCATCACATTTAAACGCATCCTCTGCCAGACTTGGGAACAGAAGGAGGGCAGGCTGTTGCAGTGGAACAACAGTTTCATATTACTCCCTTTATGGATTCTTGCAAAGGTGATATTCTGAAGCAAGCATATGGAGTCATTTCTAGAGCAAGTAGCATAAATGCAAGCTATGCTTTAGATTACCAAATATCTTTTGTTAGTGTTGAAGAGGTAATATAGTAAACCAAATCCATGTATTCTCTAATTCTCTACATACTTTTTGTACTCTTTTCTGATTGTCATTGTCCAGCCTCCTTACTATTCCTTCTATTAGTGCCTCGATGAGCACTTTGCTTCCATATTCAGCTTCCAAGGCACAATTTTGTGTTGGTGCTGAAAAGCTGAAATGGGAAGAAAACCTCACAGACATGTTCCAAGCAAGTGAGGACAAGTCCCTGAAGCCCCAATGAAGGACTCTGTCTAAATCCAGATTTTTTTCAATGTAGCCCAAATATTTCACTAGTATAAATAATTAATTCAAATTATCATTTATGCTTTGCTTTTACTCTAACATACACTGGGTATGCTTAATGAAGTAAGCACACTTAAGAACAAAAGAAAAACTATCTTATGCCTCAGATACTGATGCTGTGTCCTTAGATATGTGCCATATCATCATCAAGATCTAAATTTCAGAAGACAACTTTGCACATTTTGCTGTTTTGAATTTCCAAGAATGGCCAATTTGGCAGATATACAAACCAATTTAACTCTGCCTGGCACCACAGTTCTTTTCCTGGTCCTCAAAGGCCTTTGAAACTAACTTTGAAAGAACTGAACCACAAAAGGAAAGATTACTCACTACAGGATAACACGTCTGGAAATAAATGTGGATGTGATTGCCAGCTGTTAATCAAAATTTACAGAAAAATAAATTACTAAAATACTAGAGAGACTTAAATTTCAGTAGTAGCCTTCTGATCTTAGTAATACAGCCCTCTTCCCAAATATGACTCAATGATCACAACATTGTTTCTAATCTTGTTTTCATATTTCAAGTATGCATTTTTATAAATGCATTCTTTAATCATATTCATTATAAATGTGAAAGCTCCACTTGATGTTTTCTACTCAGCTAGACGAGTGCAGACAAATTGAAAGCCTTTATTACACCCCTCTCCTCTCAAGAGGGCCACTGCGGCAGCAGTTGACATGATTTGAAGCACTGAGATGTTACTAGCTGTGAAAATGGAATTGAAGTAAACAATGTTTGCTGCATGTGGAACTACCACTGACTGAATTCTAAATCTTTATAGATTCTCTCTGTTACCAAGCACTGACACTGTGTTTGATAAATTTTATTTTAAACTGATTGAATCAACATTTTATGAATTTAAAATGTAAAAAATTTGTTAAAACAATGCTTCAGAATGGGGCATTTAGATTCCAATAAAAGTTAATCAACAGCAGTTATTTTTTGGGAATTGCTATTAATTACTCTCTCTTAGATTTCTGCCAATGACTCTGAATTTAAATAAAAGAACAGAAAATTTAAGAAAATTTAATAATAAAAGAGGGTGGTTATATATAAGTATTACATGTACACTCAGATTCAGACACTGTACTGTGCATAAATAAAATAAGCAAAGCAAAACTCTGTAGTTTGACATCTAATTTTTTTTGTTAACTTTAATAAAAGTCAAGCTAGAAAAGAAACAATAGAATGAGATTATATTGATATGATCAGAATTTAACAAAATGATTTTACTAGGATACTGTTGAACTGATGGGAGGGGCGGGGTTCAGAACTCCTGTGTATGGAAATTTACCAATTCTCATCATCACCAGGATGTTAGGAAAGTCTAATTATAGGATAAAGCTAAAGAAAGAGCTAAAGAAGGAGTTTAGTCCTTATCAAAAATGGTGTGTAGGAAATGTTTCAGGCTACTTACAGTACTAGTTTGGTAGAGCAGCTTTGAAAAGTTGTATTTCAGTACCTATTAATTTTTCCTGATTGTGACTAAGAAGTATGTGTATGTAGGAAACTTCTACCTCCTTATGTCTTTCTAATCATTCCTAGCTGTTGGTAAGGCAAATCCCAGCTTTCTGGGAACTGGGTGGGCTCTGGATGGGCTCTAGGAGTTATACTACCTCATGGGAATGTTTTAAAGACAAATTCATGTTATTTGGAAAGCACTGGGGTCTTCACTGGTGAAATAACTTGGGCATCCCATCCTTGTCCTACCTCTTGTGTGGCTGTGGCACTGAAGCTCTTTTCTGAACATAGTGATCATGATAAGTTGTAAATATAATGATAGAGAGGTTAGGTGCTGAAAAAATGTTGGATATAAAAGGGTACCATGGTATTCTGCCATAAAAGAAGGTGGGAAAAAAGGTACATCTGCATTTTTCTATCCGAGTTCCTTCTACTTTAGGTACTTCTACAGAGAGTTGTTGAGGATGTTGGCTATGTCACTAGGAAAAATGTGTCATTCAGCCAGCACAATGAATTTAGGAAGGTAAAGCTACATATCTAGGTAAGTTTTAGTCCTTCCTCATGAGGAAGAAAAAAGGTATTTCGTAAAAGATTTAAGTATGATGTGTAGGAAGATTAATTTATATCCTCTCATATTCTGAAGTTGACCTTCAAATCTTCGTTAACTGCTCTGAGTAACTGTCAATGGTCAATAGAAAAAGGAAACCAGCAAGTGTTCTATGAAGGGGAAAACAAAGTGAAATTTAATATAATTTCTCTATTTCCACTGAAAACCTGAAAAGTTAAGACTTAAAAGATTCCCAGGAATGGGGACAAATTATATTTAATGTCTTTATTTATAGATATTGAAAAAAAATCTCAATGGAAAAAGTGATACATATATAATGAAAATGCATGAGGACCATTTAGCAAAATATCTCAGACTTGCTGGAATTAACTGATCTCATCTTGAAATACACTTTTTTATCTTCTGACAAAGCAGAATAGCAGAAAAGTAAATCACAGGAAGCAAAATCTGTGCTATAGCTCAGGAAAGTGGAACATAGATGTCACGCCTATTCATTTTATCCATTTTAGCTCTCAACACAGTAATAATTGCTCTAGACACACCTCTAAAAGCACCTTCCCTTTTGTATGTTGCTACAAACCATTTGTAAAGTTTCAAAACCAATCTGTATGTAAAAAAACCTATTTGTGGTTGTCATCTCAAAATCAATTTTTCCCTTGTGCCCATAGAGAAACTGATTACAGATTATATAAATGCAAGTTTTATCATGGTAGCAGAGGAGAACTGATACGGCATAATAATTTTTTCATTAAAGTGTAAATGAGCAAATTATAATGAGAGGTAGTTGCATAGTTTGCTCCTGCTACCTCTGGTAAATATAAACGTGTATATTCAAAACTGATGATTGTCCAAGAAGCAGCTTTGCAAATCTCTTCAATTTAATCTGCTCTGCCTTCCTTTCAACACTAGTTACAAAATTTTATAAAAGATATCAGTCTCCTGCAGTCATCAGATGGTGAGAGCTCATTAAAGGCTATTTGAGTGGGGAAGGAACTGGGTGTAGGGGAAAAGGAGCAGGAAGAATAAAAGTGCAGATCTGCTGGATTACTTGTGCTAGAATTCACATCAGACTTAGTGATTGCAATACACTTAATTATCTGTGTTATTTATAAGTAGCCAGCTAAAAACACCATTAAAAAATTAAAACGTCTAAAAATTAATTAAGAAAACAATGCTAAATAAAAGGTAGCATATACATCAGTGTTTTCTTTGGTTTGGGATTTAAGATACTTAATATATTTTTCCTCCTGGAGCTATAAAAGGACTATGTTTGCTATTATATTTGCTGTAGTTTGCAAATAAGTTTATATTTTTCTTTGACCCTATTAAATTAACAACTAAAATGTATTCAATTGATGCTAGCTTCAAGATTATTAGGCCAATTTTGAGGAGTTTTGTTAACAAAATTCAAAATTAATTAATTATGAGATAGATCAGTAATAAAATAAAATAGCAGCTGCCAAAGACAGGTGCTGTTTCTGTTTGCAAAAATGTTACAGAGCTTTTCTGTTGATATTTCATCAATGTCCCTACACATGTTTGGCAAGGGAAAGTAGCAGACTGAACAAGGAGAATTATTTGTGCCCTGGTTCTTAAAGTGATTTCCTGGGTTACCTGGTGCTGATGTAAAAAGTTACCTTCAGGAGAAGCCCTGTATGGAGTTATAGGTATGATCACACACCATGAAATCCAGTATTTTATCACTGCACTTCAAGAGAAACCCCATTTATTTTCCTGAAAGATAATTCATGACAATTTCCATTTTCCTGAAAGAAAATTCATAATGCTTTTTGTGTCTCAATAGCAGGTTAAACAACAACAACAACAACACAAAACAAAAACAAAATAAAAAAAAACCCCACACATAGAACAAACACAAGCAAAACCAAACAAACAAACGAAAACCAACCAAACAAAAAAACCCCACCCAAACAAAAATCACCCCAAAACTCCTAGATTAATTAATCTTTTAAAATCCTTCAAGAGACATTTGGAACTATCTGAAACACAGGATGTTCCATCTGAACATCAGGAAAAATTTATTCACTGTCATGGTGATCAAGAAATTGCACCATCAAGAAGGTTGCCCAGAGAGACTGAGTTTGAATAACCTCCTCAGAGTTAGTCAAAAGCCATCTGGACATGGTCCCAGACAACCAGCTTCAGGTGGCCCTGCTTGAGTAGGAGAGTTGGACCAGATAATCTCCAGAGGTCCCTTCTGACCTCAGTCATTCTCTGATTATTGATTCTGAGATAATGGGAGCAAAGAAAACCTAGTTTCTTCTGGCGTTTGTAAAATATAGGTAAGAAAATTGTATGCATTCATCTAAGAAAGGATATTTGTAAGTAGATGAAAAACATACAATTTCTTGTATTTGATGCTTGAACTTGGAAAAGTGGTGGGGTGGTGAGAGACTGTCAATCTGATTTTGTCTCTGTCAGTATCAGAGATTTTTCCCTGGCTAATATTAGGAGAAAAGCATCGTGAGTTTGTAATTTTAAATGCAAAGGCAAAATTTTCTGTAATATGTATTCAAGTAGGAATTGAAGCTGGTCTTTAGAATGTCCTTTGGACCAGTACACAAATGTTTTCTTTTTGGTTTGATGATGATATATGGGCAAGGACATAATGAAAGTCCTTCGGCATTCTAGTTTACGGATTTGGCTAATGCATGAACAGAGTTGACTGTGCCTCAATGATTGCGTTTTTTTCTGCAGCATGTTACATTTCATGGACAACAGGTAATTAAGTTTCATCAGTATAACAACTTGGTCAGTGTTTAAGTGCACTCTACCTTTGTATTTTTAATAGAGCGACAATTTTTCTAACCTTTCATAAAGAGACCAGTGACACTTAAATGCTTTTGCTTGAGTGATGCAGATAAATCTTAACATCCAATTACTGTATTAAAACATAGCTGCTAAAAGCTTGACTCTGGCTGGCTTCAGTTAGCAGCAAGTTGAGCATGTTTGAGATTGTCTGAAGCCATGGAGAAGCCAAGAGAGCCCCTACTCCAGAGTGACATTTTCAGGTAGAGGAATCACTCTAAATTTGGAGTCTATCTACTGGGGAAGAAGATGCAGATAAATCAAGCATTCAGAAGATCACTTACATCTTTGATCAAACAGATCAGATGAAAAGAACACTTAAACTCATTGAAAATGAAATTAAACCAAAGGTAGATCATTCCAAACTAAGTTGGATTTTATCTTTGGTAACTGATCTTCCAAATAGTTTCATCTATAGATACGATGGTAAAGCACTGATGTAGTACCACATGGGAAACCACTAATTCTGCTGGGAAATAGAGCAGTAGCACAAGAATTACAAAGCAATGATCAATGCATGATCAAACAAAATTTCAGCTATGCAGCTCTGCACTTCCCCATTTTCCAAAACTTGCTCAAAACCACAACTGCCATCTTGGAGCAAATACTGGTGAATTGTGTGGAGACATGAATTGCATGACTGGAGATATGACTAGTGGAATTAAAGACCAGAGTTGAGAGGAATAGTTATTTTGTTGACAACATCAAGCTGTGGAAATGTTAAGCTAGAGCGTGTGCATAACCAGAAAGAGAACAAATAGTATGTAGGAGGAACTGAGTATCCTCAAGCAGCTTTAGGTGCACTAGGATGAAATGTTATAGTTACAGGCATGCAATTAAAGGTTAGTAATTAGTAATAATTTTACCATAGATTTTTTACTGGAAATAATTATGGTAGAAATTTTGATTACACAAGCTGGACACCTCAAAGTACCTCATGTATGATTCAGCTTATAGAAGGGCAAATTTAGTATTAGACAAAGGCAAAATTAACCTAAAGACTTTGGAAAATTTTATTATCTTTCTATAAGGCACTAAGAAATTGCTATCTTTGGTGCAGTGCCATCAATGTCCAAGAAAGATAAGGAAAGAAAACTTTGCTGGAAAGATGCTTCCGTTTAACATCCCCAAGCACTTCAGACATTGAACTCCTACTGAGTCGCCAAATGCCCACTGAAGTAGTCGGTTTCAGTGGCAATGTGAGGCCTAAATAAGAGTTAGGCAGACAAATACCTTAGAGGATCCAATCCCAAGTTTTCTGCTTTAACAAGAGAGTAGCCAAGAATGGATACAACTGCTCTTTTCAGATTCTTTAGGGACATAACACTTGTAAAGGAGAAGAAACACACAGGTAATGTTGGTATAAAAAGACATAAGTACACACAGTTTATGAATAAATCTAAGCTAGAAACAAGTTTCTGACCACCAGAAAAATAAAGTTGTGGTGGAGGGAAGAAAGACAAAAACCTTCTGACTGAAATAAAAAGGGCTAACACATTTCAGTATATTAATGGTAGGATTGTGAAATACACTGGCTAATCACAATAGGGCTCTAGTTCAAACCTGTTTACAGCCTGTTTACTTTTGTCTAAAAACATCTGGAGATCAGTTGTTAATTTAACTAATTCTAAATATATCTTGATATATCACTATGTTAAACCTCATCCTTGCTTGGAGCTGAGAGATCTATGCAAAGAAATTTCATTACCTCTTGGTAACATCCTGAGTCTCTGGATCTGTATAAAGTTGAGTTGAGCCTGAAATGAAAGCAATAAGCTGAGGTCAGGCTTCCAAAGGGTATGTATTGATTCTCGTTGATACAAGAAATTGCTCTCAATGATTATTGAAAACATATTAAAAAAAATCAGTTGTCAGCAAATTAAAATAATTGTGAATCTGGAAACATTTCCAGATTGAGTTTTTGAGAAGTTCTTCCGTATGTGTTATTTTCTCTTCTTTGATCAACTGCAGCATAATTAAAATAATTCTATGAACTGTAACTTATCCTTTAAAAAATTAAAATAGTGTTGAATTCATTGAAGGAATCCCTAAGCAGATCTTACAGCTTCTTTAGGGACAACAGAATTCCTAAGACCTCACTCCTGGAAGAGGTTTTGCTAAAGTTTTGCCTTTAATCTGAAACAATAAAATGCTCCACTAACCCAGATCAGTGGTAGACAGTTTGGCTGCTCTGAGTTAGGTAGTACTCTTGTCTTGTCTTGTCTTGTCCACTTGGTTTATATCTTACTTTTCTTTCCTCTGTGAAGAAACTAAATTAAGACTCTAACTTTTTGTCCTACACTGGCTTGATCTATAAGGTATGAGCCAAATATAAGAAATGTGCAGCTTGGGATCTTTTTTATGTGGCTTCTCTTTCTGTGGAAAACCATGGCAGGGAGAGAGAGAGGGAGAGAGAGATTGAGAGTTGAAGAGGGAGAAAAAGAGAGAGAAAAAATGAGAAAGAGAGAGAGAGACCCTGGTGACTATGACATATTTCTGCTTTGGTTGATGTCAGGACCTTTTCTATTTCAAAGGCCAGCCCATGCAAGCACAAAACCAATTCCAAATGCTTGCTGCTTAGTAGCAAAACGTCACTGTGGGAATCATGCAAAGTTTGTGGATTTTTAGCAACAGTAACTTAAAAATGAATCTGAGGTGTTTAGAAACACATTGATTGGGACTGAGTTTGGGATGAACATTAACTCATCCTTTTTTGCTAAAATTTATGACACACTGTGTTATGGAAAGTCCTTGGGTAAATGGAAGGCCACTCTCTCGGTCTGGTTGTTGAAATGGTACCATGGTTTCAGATGAATACCTGAATACATATGTCTATGGGCCATGTAGTGTCATTTCAAGCAAAAGTCAGAGTATTCTTAGTCCAAATGAATGCATCAGATTGTAGTAGTTTCGTGTTCGCCTATTTGCCTGTTCACACCAGGCGAGTAGTTTGGTGCAGGGGTTCAAGTACTCTGGCCTACCACCAGTGTACTTACTCATTTCTGTGATGAGATAAGGATTAAGAGAAATGAAAAGCAGGCCTAAATCTTGAAAGATAAAAGATAAGTTTATTAACAGAACTAAAAGACAAAGAAAAAAAGAGAACCAAAATCAACCCCCAGATGTTTCTCTCCCTCTCCCCCCACCTTGTTTGTCTTTCTGTACCAACACTTCTTTTTCCTTTAACAACCCAAGAAACCAAAACTTAGAGGTCTTTGGTCAGTTTACCATCTTTGAAACAAACTTTCATCAGTTCAGTTGGAAAGAGGAGTCTCTCTTGTCTCACCATGGAGACTTTCCCACAAGAAACACCGTTCTTTCATGGGATTCCATATCACAGTGGACTGCCGCCCGGAGTCTGTTCACATGTGACCGTCCTTTCCCCAGTACGCAGCCTTTCCCACGACTGCTTCGAGGACTCATGTCAGTGTCATGGGGGTAAGTTTTAAGGAAGAGCAGTTCTAGTAGAAAAACAAAGGTATTCTCTGTCTCTGGAAGCAAGGTCTCCAATCCCTGGAGCAAGGGTTCCCGTCCTCTATCCCTGGGGCAAGGGTTTCTCATCTCTCTCCTCTCTGTGGCAAAATTCCCCATCTCTCTCCCTCTGTTCAAGTTTCTCATGGACCATAGCTACTTCAACATCTGCTAGCTTCAACACAGTTAAAGTGCTGCATCCCCCCAATTCATACAATATGAGTTACAAGGAATAGTTCATTACCATGGCTCTACAGGAAAATTTTGGCTTAAAAGCATCTCCTCTCTCTCTCCTTTCTAGACTTCCAGTCCCTCTTTTCACTGACCTAGGCATTCTTGCTGGTTCCCTCTGTGTCCTTATTCTTTCTAAATCCATTCTATGCACTTAAAGGGTTAATTACCCTTTTCAGTTCAGCTGGAATTCCATGCATTCCACAGGAGAGGGGGCAAGAACTCCACGGCCAAGAGCTAGTGGCTCCCGATAGCTGCAGGCTGGGATCCCGATAGCTGCAGGCTGATCTCTCTCCCGTTAGGTGTTTGCAGCACCCTGAGGAGGCCGGGGCAGGGGAAGCAGGACTCGGCCCCTGCAGCACTCCCAGGGTGGACGAAGGGGGCGGACAAAGGCCCGGCCCGAGAGAGCCGTGCCAGCCCCATGGAGCTGCATTCCTCTCTCCCTCAGGCAGGGAGAGGGAACAAAAGCAGCCCAAAGCAGAGGCGGCACTGCCCCGAGGGAGAAGAGGGGAAGGAGATAGGGTGGTTCTCCTCCCCTGGGCAGGTCCAGGGGCATGTCAGCCCCAAGGGACTGACGGATCCCCCCACCCTGTTACCTTTGCCGTGACCGGAAACAAAAGAAAAGATTTTGGCTTCCTGCTCTTAAAATGTGGATTCACAAAGGTGGTTCTAATATTCAAGTGGCTACATAGAGTGCCTGTCTTAAAGTTAGCCGATCCCTGGACTCCCCAGATCTATTGGAAGCTGTGCCTGGAGGAAGTTGTAAAAGTCCTTCCAGGAGAAAAAAATTGGTTTTTTTCAAACCATGACACAGATATAACTCAATAGCATTTTGTGAAAACATATCAGAAGTATGATAAGAGGGAGTCAACAGCTCACTTTGATCAAGTTTCATTTATATAATTTTTACTTTACAAAACCAGATCAAAATACAGTTTTTGATCAAAGTGTGTCCTGTCTCCAGGATAACTCATGCACATTCTTTTGCCACCAAGACAAAGGTAGTAGGACCTTCTTAACTAATATGATTGCAACTTAACTAATATGTTGTTGTTGTAGCTGTCTCTAAATCTATTTTGTATTCTGATGTATTTTAGCCAAGATATTTGAATTACTCAATGCTATTTAAAGACAGACAACTATACAATATACTTAAAACAGAATCTTTTTACTGCTCTCTGAAAAGAAATATCCCTTTTATTACTATGCATTTTATAGGTTTGACTTAGTGATTCATGAAGCAAAAATTATAGGGTCGATTACAGAAACTCCAAATTATTTTAAGCTTTTTATACTCTTTCACTTACATGTGCCCTTCATTTTAGCTATTAACCTTTGGTATTTGAGCTACAGTGTTTTGATTAGTCAAACCAAAGCATTAGTTTTAAATTAACATAGAATCTAGCAACATTTAAACTGAATGATAGGACTGGAACATATATAGAAGCATTGCTTCACAAGAAAAACAACGAATGAAATGAATATAAATTTCCAACAGGATTTAACTTGGCACTTAAAGCATATTTACTCAGATAAATGGACAGCATTTCATCTGAGTGATTAGAATTATTTGAAAATTTTCCCCACTAACTGAATATAGTTCTGGAAAACAAAACATCATTGCTTCAAAAAAAAGTTTAGCTCCCGATACTCTCTCCACATGCAATAGAAAAGTAGTTCAGCTGCCCTACAGTTAAACATGACCCTGCTTTAGAGGAGTTTATGTTTCAACCTGAAAGTCAGTTTGAAGCATCTGTTCTCACTAAATGCAGATGATTTTTCTATGAGGAGGTTTTACTTTAGCCGCAACCCTCAGCATTACAGAAGTCATTGAAGTCTGCAAAATGTAGTTTTAAGCATACTGAAAAGATTTTTTAAAAAACTCTCCTCTTTTAAAAGAAATTAAATAGCATCTAAATATAGGTCTATTAACCTTAGATTGAATTTTGGAGTGTTGTGTGATGAAGAAACATTCTAATAAGACAAGGGTTACTGTAACTGATTGTGTGGCAATAAGATGTCCCTCTGCTTCTTTGTTATCTTTAGGAACTTTCTGGACAGGAAGTATGGCTCCCCCATTTCAGAGGCATGCAATCAAGTTCACAAGGAGTGAACACATTGCCCTCAGCAGTATCATATATCCTGATAAATGTGCTTTAATAAATGTGCTTTTCAAAAGATTTCAACCCAAGTTTCCGAGGCTGTCCCGAGGATGTGGCATCTGAGCCAAGAGATGATGACTGCACAGAAAATCAACATATTTGTGAGTCTGCACTTGAGATGTACTTGAAAACTGGCAAAAACACTCTCAACACAGTGATTAGGTATCCACTTCCAGAGATGGTTGTTTTCCTGTGAACATTTGCAGGAGTGAAAAAAACTTTTAAAGGTTGGGTGTACTAGTACTTCAGTCTGACATGACAGTGCCCGTCATCAACATTAGATGTAAGAATAATGTAGGTAGTGGTGAACGTAGTCATATTGCACTGACCAGACTGAAACATTGGGTGGGGCAGCCAGGACCACTGTTGCTATAGATCCAACACAACTTACTACTGGAGGGGCAGCTGGAGCTCTGAACCTCTTTACAAAAACCATTCCAAAGAAAGTGGTTTCTGCTAAAGACCAGTTTATCCACAAAATTGCTCCAGTTCATTTTCAATCCAGCTTTTGCTATGAAACTAGCTGAAGTCCAGACATATAGACAAGATTTTTATTTTTGTTTTTCAGTTTTCTGAGTAAAGCCAGATATATTCTAAGCATGGTGGGAGCAGGGGCAGAGGAGGCAGAAGGGGCAGAGGGGAAAGATGTGCTGCAGCCTGCTCTGCTCACTTTCTTAATTGACATAGCTTCAGGGGTTTATACCAAGCTTGCAGGATGTTGTATGTAAAATACAAGATGCTTCCAATAAGGAAAACAGGGCTATATTGGGACCCTAGTTGCATTCTGAAACCTTTTAAATACAAAGGTGACAAATATTCCTGACCCAAGTGTCATGTTTCAAAACCCTCTGCGAAGGCACAATCCTCAGTGAGGAGGATGTAGCATGTGGGAGTTTTTGATTAGTGAGAGATAAAGAGCCAAATATTCAAATTCCCCAAAGTCTGTATACCCGCTCAGCTCTGTTGCTGACTGTGTGCCACCACTTCAGCACACGAGCAGCCCAAGGGACCTGCAAGCACGCTACTTGTGAGCTGCTTAAAAACTCACCAGTTGATGGCTTCTGCTGTAGAGAATCTGACATCCTCTGATGTGATGGAGAATGACATGATTTGAAAGAAAACCTTCCTGAGGGCTTGTTTGTATCTCCATGTCCTTAAAGGCTCTTAAAAATATGCTTCTTGGCTAGGTATTTTCATGAGGGTTTCAGTGAAACAACTCTTTCTTTAAGTTAGCATATTTAGGCGGCATAACTGCTATATTAATGAATTTCAGAAGAAGGTGAAGCTTCTGCTATTATAACTTTTGGTGGGGCATAAATTCATATTACTTGTTACTATCTAATACAAAGTCTCCTTGAATTTTATTAGCAGTTATGCTGTAGTGGTAGGTGAGCTTCTTGCGGAGTAGGAAGGAAGTGCTTTTTACATCTTTGGAGAGATGGCTGTGCTGAGATTTAAAGATTATTCCAACTTTTTAAATAAAATCAATGGAAAGACAATAGCCTAAAAATATGCTGCTTAATCTTATGTATGAAAAAAAGCTATGTGTACAAGTGCTGAAGATTATATTCTACAAAGGCAACTACATAGTCCTTTTGCCAATATTTTTTTTCCTCCTTGGTATTATGCATGTTTAATGGCATAAGCTCTCAGAGAGATTTAATGTAGCATCAGCTTCCAACAGGCCCTGCAGCAACAAGACAGACAGGGGCCATCTCTGACAGCTGTAATTTATGCTACTGTCAGTCTTCTACTTTAATGCAAAGCATTAGTAAATCTATCTTTTTTGCATGGCCTTTTCAATCATGACAACTCTTCCACTTGTTTTTAGGTTCTGGAAAATCCCTGCATCTTGATAAATCCCACACACTCCTGTCTTTGTTCACTAGATATCTTTCCTAGACATTTTAAGCACTCAAAATGTTTTACAGACAGTAATTTAAGAAAAGCGAGTGCTTTGCCTGCAAGACATCCTCTTCTAGCTTCTTTTTTGCATAGATTTTAAACACATTTGGATTTTTTTCGGTGATTTGAGAATCTAAACCACTCATCAAAAGGTTTCTGGCTAACATGCCCTTTAAAATACTAGTAGCTCAATAGTAAAGACTTCAAATAGTATAGACTTCCAAGTAATAAATTAGTTCCTCAGTTAAAAAATATTGCATTCATTACAGCTGCATTTTCTTCTTATTATTTTGACTGCTGTAGGTTTATATTGCGTGTATTGTGAGCTTTTATGCACATAATTCTTTGATCTGTCTAATTGTTCATGGTTAATATTTAGTTTGCAATGTATGTGAAAACCTGGGGTTAGCACTTTCGCTTTTTACATCACCTATTCAGAAACTAAAATTAGATAACTAAACTATGCTTTTACATCTCTAGATGAGTCAGCTATTAGAGAAAATGCATTTTTGATAGAGATCTGGAGGTGAAAATATGGCAGAGGAGAAACATAAAACAAATATGAAAATAATAAAGTATAAAAGAAAGTATAATGGCAAATAAAAACCCCAGATGTTTCTATGGGAACACCTGGTGACTGGTTAATGGAAGAGTACAGCCAGCAAGTAAAGACCAAAAAAGGTCTCAAATAAAGAAAAAGATGAAATGAAGCAACAAAGAAAGAAAAAAAGATTCATTAATGAAAGTCTAAATGAAGATCTATTGCCATTAGAACAAACATGCCTGGACTTGTATGCTGTTTAATACACCCTACTATTTACGTTGTACATGCTAAAGAAAAAAGGGTCGTAGTTTTGGAAACTTCTTGCTGAGAAAATAATTATTACTCACATATAGGGCTCATACGAATTAGTCTCAGTGACTTTTTCTTTCCTACTTTTAGTACAGATTAGTTTGAGCTTGCTGTTATTTCCTGTGCTTCTCACACAGTTACCTGTTGTCATATATATCACAGACATCGTGGGAAGGATGCAGAATCATGATCTTCTATAAAGTAGAAACACTGAGTCAAAAGTGTTTAGGAAGCCTGCAGTCTTTTTTAATGTAGCTAGACTAATTTAGTAGGACACGAAAAATGTTGATGTTAAGCAGGACTTTTATTCCTTCATAATTCACTGAGATATAAGTGCATAGCCTAGCTGAAGCATGTTAGCCAGGGCCAGGCTGTTTCCTCTAAAGTTTTCTATTTTTTACCTCATCACTTTAAATAAGGTCCTTCCTCCAGAAGCAGCTTCTAGCTCTACCCAGGTCCTGTGTGCTAACATGATACCAAATTAATCCTAGGATTAGGAGATGATTCTAAACTAGGAATACATAACACCTCTTTACATGTCTGAGCAAAATTGACGCAAGGCTTTGACATGGATTTGGTCCTTCATTTGGTAAGTCTGAGATGTATGAATGGAAAATTATCTGCTTTAGCTCATGGCAGCATTTGACATTCACACTGAGCATCTGAACAACATAAAATCATCAGAACAAAAATGGTGTAGACGCAAGAAGCTGAACAGAATGTTCAGAGCAATCTTGCCTGCCTTGTCTTTCCCACCTCCCCATGCCCTCTTCCTGCAAATATTGCTTCAATCGCCTGGTGTCAATCCAAAACAGAGAATTGTAAATTTGTTAAATAATTGGGTTTGATGCCAATTAAATTAAAATAAAACTGCTCAGCTTTAGTGATGCTTCCAGTCTTTTCTGTGATTTTTTCCATGGCAATATTTTTGCATCCTAGGGTTCAGACTCTGTTGTGTTCTGAGCTCCAGAATTGCATCTTCTTAGGAAGTTGTACTTAAGAGGATAATTTTATTGTTCTTGTAATCAAGGGCCAAATCACAGTTAACCAACAGAAATAATCTGGTATTGGTCAGAAATTATTTATCCAGTTATAGTGACTTGTTTATATTGGCACATTTCTTTAGATTGCTTTTAATATGGTGAAGAAAAGTTGTAGAAAGTAGGCAAACCTTGCAAAGTTTCCTTGCCATATTCAACTCTGAAAACCTGCAAGTGGAGCTTTCTTGGTAGTTCATGGGGAACAACAGCAATTTGTTTTATAAAAGTTTAAATGAAGGTGGTACCAGCATTGCATTTTGTGGCTGACTTCAGTGCTCCTAATATTATATGAAGTTTTGGTAAGCATAAAGGGGTCTTCAGCTGCTCTGAGTTTAGCAAAATGTCATAACACAATTAAATAAATTTGCAGAGTCCTAGGCAGTCTTACTTGTCTTCTGCAGAAGCACTTCGATTTTCTTCCTTTTAAAAAATATGGTAACCAGATTAAAGCTAATTCAAATACCCTGCACATGTGATTATATTTAATAATTACAGCATGCACAAGTCTGAGTGATAGTTTAGTTTAACCCTGCCTGGCTTGTTTGTTAGAGTAGTTGGAATTCAAGTGCTGGTGGCTTTAAATAGTAGCCCAGTAATGATGCAGCATGCTAGATTGTAGCAGGGGAAAACCTCAGCACTTTGCTGATTTAATGGCTAATTCCAATGTAATCTGAACACAGGACAACCCCAGGCAGCACGTTATTTATAGCAGATAGTGCTGTGGCTGCCTTAGCTTCCGCAAGTATTTGTTCTTTGTGTATGGTGGCAGTCACTAACCACCGCAGCTGGTGTAGGAGGCAAGTTCTCCATTTCCACTCCATAGAATGAGGGTCTACAGTGTGAATGAGCCAATCCATCAACTGTTTGCACCAAAGGGAACAGTCATCTTTTGGACACTTACAGGCACAGTGTTCTTTCCTTCTTTCAGCCACCTACACTTGGTGTGCATTCCTGTTTTAATGTCAGCCTTCTGTTGGCTAAGCAAGTTGAACTGGCTCATTTTCTGGTCATATGAGTGCCAAAGTCAGCATCTAGGAGGAGAGAACAGGAGAAAGGGGCAGCCACTTTTGCTGGAAGAGAGCCATTAGATTGGTTCAGCTTTATCACAAACTCTCGCCCTCAGAGATGCAAATGTAAAGCTAGAAGTCTCAGTTTAGGCTGCCAGCGAAGGACTTTATGCAGAGGCAGCTGACAAGCTGGCCCACATTATCTCTGCTGACTCTGCTGTTGACCCCTGTCAGAAGGGCAGAGTCGCCAGCTGGGGGCTGTCGCAAGATTTGTCATCATTTGCCAGTCAGTGTCCTCGCTCTGTGATCCCTCCTGCTGAGTTAGGGACTCACTATGGTGCATTCATTTGGCCTTTTTGTTGCACTAAAGCAAAGATATTTGGCAGAAATCTACAGGATCCCAAAGTTCCCTCTATATGAGGGAAAGTTTAACAGAATGACTGTCGCTATTATCACTTTGTTTACTTTTTAGAAGGAAAGACCAAGGTATTACTTGTTTTCTATTCTCAGGAAAAAAAGACGTATAGAGAAGGAGGAAAATTATTATGCCCTTTTTATTTTTTTTTTCACTCAACCTCTGTGTAAAATGGAGCTAGATCTCTAGTTCTACTTCACTGACCTGTTATTTTCCAACTAAAATTCTGCAGTCCATATGACACTGGTGAATTTCAAGGGCAAAATAATTTGATACTGAAGTCTTTATGATTCTGTTATCTCAGAGTAACTAGACTACATTAACTCCTATTAATGGCTGCTGCGAAAGCTAACCTTCAGTAGGTTAGAATTTGCTTTACTAAAATTAGATTAAAAAACCCATCTATGCTTCGTCTGTTTTTATATGGATGGTTTTATATGTTCTGGTTGGCAATAATATAAACATGTGTTTAAATAAATATATGTAAACATGGTCCACCCAAATTCCTGCTGGTAAATCTCTTGTAGTAATGATGAGAAATGCTGACTAAATGCAGATCCACAAACTGCTAAATTTCACTAGTATTATAGATTACAAATAATGACTATACACAGTCCTTCCCATAGTGACAGAAAATGCACAGCATCATTTTCATTCTCCCTTCTACTCTCTAGGACAGAAGATGAGTGAAGGATGGAAAACCATGAGTGTTTTTTAGCATGGTGTGCCACAGTCATTTTGGCTCATTGCATAAAAGTAACTCAGAGAGATGAAAGTGCCAGGGGGTTTTTGCAAAGCGACTATCTGTGTCTCATATTATTTTCTGTCTCAGGAGGACTTCCCTGCTAGTGAACTCGATAGTTCTATAGTTTGTCCACTGGGAGAAAAAAAAATGTATCAAGTCCAAACAAGTTAATTGGCTGTGATGATTTGAATAATTGCATTTACACAATTTACAGACTTTGCTTCATGAGGCAAAAGTATTACAAAATTCATCTACTTTTCCTTTTTTTTTAATTCTTCCATACTAAAGTCGATGCAGTATTGCTGGCAAGGACTATTCCATGCCCCTCCAGACCACAGACAGTAGTTAAAAGCAAGTTGGGATGATGGGTTAGCAGAAGCCCAGGAGAGCCAGTGTTCCCTTCTTTGCCTGTGGGAAAGAGTTTATTTTGAAACAATGGAAAGTTACCAGAAGCAGAACAGAGAAGTCTGTGATCCACTGGGTGTTGTATGCCAGTGGAAGCCTCATCAAGAAAGGGCAGGTAGGGAGGTAAAACAAATAAGAATCTTTAAGAGACAAACACTGTTCAGAGCACAGGGAGCTTAGGCCAAGGTCAGAAATAGCCTGACCTAACTAGACAACTGAAGTCAGGAAAAATATTAAATGTGATAGAAAGGTTCTGCAAATCAGGAAAGAAACCACAAGTTTCAAAAGCCTGCTCCTGCTGCAGCTTGGTGACTGCTCGGAGGGTAGGAAATTGAGACAGAAAGATGAATACAGAAATTATTCTCTTCTTATTTCTTATCATGCAGTGTTTCTTATCTTACCATGCAATGAGCAATGGTGATGGAAAACCCTGTACTGATGTGCATGTTTGATTAGCCACATTCTGTTCATGTACTTTAGCCTAGAACACCCTTCTGGTGGGGTTTTAAACATTTTGGTTTTGCTACGGATGCACCTAAGACTGAGAGGTAAGGCTGCAGTCCTCACAAAGGGCTCCTGCACACATTTAGCATTGAAATATCTGTACATACTGTCTTTAACCAGGGGAGGTACATGCACTCTTGTAGCAAACTAGAGGCTAGCAACACTTAGTAAACTGAGACTCCAGGTAGTGCCATGGAAACAGCAAGATCCCAGTTGCACCTATAGATCTGCTCCTGCTGTTGGAAAAATTTGACTTCAGGTTCATAACAGATCACAAAAACAAGACAGGCAGTGGTTCTCATGACAATTGCATCATCTTTGGTTCTTAGTTTGTCCTGTCATGAAGGCAGCAATGCAGAAGTTAAGACTATTTAATTGTTCCAACATAAAAAAATGTTATCCGAAAAAGTTATAGCTATATAATGATGCAGATACTTTCCTTAGTTTAGTAAGTACTAATGCAGTAGCATTAAAGATTTATTATTTCAGTACTGTTTGAAGTATAATGTACCAATTTATGTTAACAGTAAAAATAGTGCCAGTGAAGAAAATTGGTCTGTATGAAGCCCACATACTGCTGTTTTCAAGATTTTCTGTCACACTATACCAAGAATTTAGTTTCATTTCCTTGGGTTTTTTTCTTTAGTGTTTGTGGAAAAGACTGTTGGGAATATCTGAACTAAGAATGAATTTAAATGAGCAAACTTATCCCACAGAATTCTTATGCTTTCCCCATCCTTTCTAACAAAAATCTCTTATTCTTCAATTTAAGCCAAAAATAACACCTTTCTCCTCTGCAGCTATTTCAGTTGCCTTAGATGCATTCATACATTATTTTTTTGTGGATTAAATAGTCACTTTCCTTTTGCCTGCAGAAAAATTAAGAAGAAATATAATTTTTTATACTTTAAAAAAAATCTCTGTCTCTGAAAAGGCACTCAGGAGTGCAGCATAAAAGCAAAAGTCTTTAATTCAGAAAGTATTTTGGAGAGAAGTTAGGATAACTCCAGGTGCTAAAGGCACTGTGGCCACCAGTTCTACGAACATACATAAGTTTACCTTGTGAAATGACCTGAAAACCCCCAATTCTTCTGATGTTGTTGTCCAGCTGTACATCAGTGCATTTCTTGAGATTCTGCTCACTGCAGTGCTCAACCTTTTAAAACCACCTCACAAAGCAAAAGAGTAAAAAAATGCTCCATGAGAAGTATTTTTAACTTATACTTCAATTGCAAACTTTCTAGAGAAATTATCATTCACACTTTAGTCTTGTCACTGGTATGATTACTATGAACTACAGCATCAGCATTAGCATTCCAGAGAGACAGACCAAATACCCTCCACTGGTAGAAAAGATCATTTTTCCCCCCATAACCCTGGTGTTGCAAGGGCTGCCAGAGCAGGTGAAAGGAAAGTGATAGAAGGAATGACGAAAAATTAACAATATAATAGAAAACAACAATGATATAGTTTTATTGTTTTTAAGATAGTAAGATAATATTAACAAGATAAATATATTTAACTGTTATATAGTGGAAAAGATAAAAACTGCTATTGACTTTGTAAAGGACCTTGTAACTTTTGCCTGTACCTCTGTTCCTATTCAGCCCCAGCTGCTATGTGCTCATCTCTGCAAGCCTGAGTAGTCAGAGAAATCACCTCTGACTGCAAAGGGACATGTTCATGTACTTTGAAAAGACAAGCTTGCAGGTGGACAGGCTGACCAAGACCTGCTCCCAAGATACATTCTTTTCAGTTCACTTTTGCACCAATTTGACATGACAACACATAGGGGAGAAACGAAAATACACATGATCAAACCTTCAGCATCAGTTTCATGAAAAAAGGCATATAGGACAAGATTTAAATGTCGTTTGAAAGGTAATGTCCATTTTTTTCTTTTTTGGCCTTAGAACTGTTAAACATTTTGGGTCTGTTTATATTATCTTGGATAATAATACCCTACATAGAGGTTTTTATCTTTTCCTCTAAGACTTATAGACTTGATTAGAAATTACTTAATGATCTCAGTTCTGAGACTGAACGATTCAATAGGGTGCATGATTGAAGAAAATAACCAGAAAGCTGGGAATAGTTTTAGAGGTAGCAAAATTATTTTTTACTCAGGCTTTGTGAAATTATTATTGCCCATGGAGAATTGGAAAAATATAGAGGTATGATGACCTTTTGACATGCAAAGGTAATTTTGTTTTAAAACTTTCCTGAATTAAAAGAAAGTAACGCAAGCTTTTTTCTTCTTCATGAGATCATGTATCTTCATGAGATACAACTCCATTTTGTTCATCAAAATTGCACAGCTCTGCTTTCTGTATATGGTCTATTCCACTAGTTTCCAATTTCACTCTGTTGTCAGCTACTCGAAAGATGGCTACTGAAGCATGTTGACACCATCTGTGCTTTCAGAAAATAAACTCTTCGATAATAAAAAGTAATTTTTATTTTGGAGACAATTGATGTACCATTTTCCATTCCACTGATAACCTTCTCTTAGAATTCTTCTCACAGCCACCTCAAAAATACCTGGAAAAGAAGCTCCCCACCTCAGACTGATCATGGTTAAATGTCCTGTTTACCAGTTTTAGAACTGCCACTGATTTGATATATGAAATCATTATAGTTCTGGTTTATATTTTTTTATTTAGCAACTTTTTCCAAAGCTGAATGAGTAGAACCATGAGACAAAGCACTGCACTATTTAGTCTTTGCAATGAAGTTTTGTTGTAACTCTACAGAATTATTAGTCTATGAATTACAATACTATGAGCCCAGCAATATCGTAGAAACAGTGATTGTGAAATCATTTTTTGTGGATTGTGTTGCATAGCAGAGGCTTAAGAACACTTGCTTAAGTTCAGGTATCTTATACATATTTAGGCAGATTCAGTTATCTATATCTGTAACATAGGGAAGTTTGAGTGCTTTGGTAAATATCTCTGCAGTACCTTGAAATACTGTGATTTAAAATACTAACAGAATTAAACAATCAGCTCTGGGGGTTTTCTATCATCTTTAAAAAATTAGCAAATATTTCAATCTAAGTTGCATTAGCTTTTCCCAGTATTAGCCAAATTTTCTGGGAAGATCGATTGCAAACAATTTGATCTTATCAACTAGTTCCTCAGTTTTGTTCCTCTGATTAATTTTAGAGTTTCTAGCAAAAGTTACATAGTTGATAAACTGCACTTCACAATATCATTGCTCAATAGATTAAATAATTGTGATATAGATGTTATATTAGGCATCATCTTTCTTCCTAATTATCAAAGTGCTTATTACACATAGGCTTTTCTCTCTTCATAATCAATATAACAATTTGTTTATTTCCTATGGAATCAGAAAACTCATTCAAATGAAAATCATAGTTGCAACCTCCCTCAATGAAGAGGCAGAATAATGAACAAAAGGTACAAAAGAACAAGCTTTTGGTAGAAATTTCTTTGTATTTGAAAGAATTATGTTAAGGTTTTTTCTTCTTATGTTAAGAATTATATTTTGTTCATTTGAATTCAGAACAGTGTCATATTCATTTTGAAAGGTGAGGATTAGCAGTTTGGATACAAATATACAGAAATTATTCGGAAAGCAAATGCATTCTCAAATGGTAGTGTTACTATAGTTACTTGTATTCCCTATACTGAAGTGAAAATATGAAAAATCACCCGGACAGTGAGATGAATTTCCCTCAGGTATGTATGATTAGCCCATAGATTGTTAGATAATGTTGAGTAGGTGATAAAACTTAATAGATTTTTAAATTATCAATAATTATTTTGCGTTTGCTAATTCAATTGAGGTTTTCTTTTCTGATTTCTGATGGTCAACAGATTTTCCAGATATTTTTAGCTTTCACAACACTTCGTTTGCAAGACTTCTCCAATATAAAACTATCTTTCAGNTATTTTTTTCTAAACTTATGATTTTTCTTTGCTCTAAAACATGAATATAACCTATAAATTTTCTCAGTGTTAAAAAATACTGTGGACAGTTATTTTTTAACTGTATTATCACTGCAACACTAAGTCCTGTTATCTACCACAAATCTTTCCACTTTAATATAAAAGTCCTATTCACACACGTGTAGTAGATGTAAGATATAAAGTGGTAGAAAAAGTAGAACCACAATGTAGATAAGCTAGAAAAGCAAAATTGTAGGATAAATAATTTGCATTTTGGAGATTCCTAAATGTTTTTCCTTTTCTGGCTTCCAGTACTGAAGACATGAACAGAGCAATATTCTAGTTTAACGCTTATGTAATTAAATCAGCTTTGAATATCATAGTGATGTACATTTGTTCAGTGAGAAGAAAGAAATACTTTTGAGTGTATATAATCTGTGCAAATCTTGTATGTATTTTAAGAAAAGACCATATTTTTCTGAGACACAACTTTTTTTTGAGAGAGAATTACAGAATACAAACACTTTGACTATCACTTTTACCAAAATCCTAATTTCTCCAGATTTGTTTCATTTTGATACTTTAAATATTTATTACCTGTGTAGTAATGGCAGCATAAAAGTCAGGGCTGACTCTTCTAGGAGGCAAAGTGTGCAATATTGATCCTAGGTGTTGAAATGTTGATTCCAAGTTTCATGTTTATTTTCCAGTTGCTTCAATAATACTGTAGGGCTGGATGAAAATATATTTTAGTTCAGAGAAGTTTATACATTTTTGTGGTGTGTTTCTTGATCTGTGACCTACTGAGAGGTCTCATCCTGCACAGATACTAATGTAGAAGTCCATCTATATTCAACTATATATATAGTTTTTGTTTTGTTCTTAAGTCATAAATCAATGCCTTTCATCTATAAAAACTGGCAAAATTATCTGATTAATTTAAAACTTTGAAGAGGTTATCAAGGTAGAGTTTCTTGGCAAGATATTTGTTCAAAATTTACAATCTCTAAAAATTTTTTACTTTCATATTTATTCAATTTTCAGTCTCTATGTTCGTTGCAAGACAAAAGGGTACTTTCATTTTCACCTATTTCCTGGGTTGATGCAACAGACTAAGGTATGTTAGCTTACCGCCTTTTCTTTGTAGGATCAAAAAGAATGAAAATTTCGTACTTTCAGTGATAAACAACTTTGACATAACTTGAAACCCTTGTTTATTAAAAGAATCCCATGGGGAAGAGAAAAAAAATTTTAAGAGGCCTAAACCCATCATCTTTTTGTATTCAGCCTTCAGCTTCTTGCTGTGTGAACTATTTTCTAGGCAGCAAACATACCTGCTTGAATGGATATCACAACAACCTTCAGTTTATAACAATATTAATATTGTATTTTGTCATGTTTTATTTGCTGGTTTTGAAGACAGAGTGAGCACAATTCAGAAAAAGAGAAAGAAAAGTACGCTCTTCCCTTTTCTATGCTCCCCCTAGTCAATGCTGCTTTTTGTGTCTGTGAAAGAGTGAAAGCAAATAAAAAATATTTTTCACGTAGTCAATTTAATTTTCATTATTACCAGATCAGTTGAACAGTTCTGCTTCTCAGAAATTTTCTGCTGCTGCTACCAATGATTCAAATCCAGCAGATATGACTCTTATGACTCTCATTTTTACTTAGTCAGTCTCACATTAAAATGAAAGGATGTGTAATTGAGGAAAATTGACTATAAATAGGGTAAAATGTCAGGATTTGGTCAGTGTTAATGGACTCCATGTAATAACTAATATATTGAGATTTAAGGCCTTTTTTAGCCCTAGACACTTAGGCATGAATCTATCCAATGCAGCTTCAAATCCATCCATATATAAAGTGGACTGAATCAAATTCTGTCTCAATTTCTTTCTCTTCATCTAAGGAATGTAACTTAGATGTCTCATTTAAATTCCTAGTTCAAAGGAATCCTAGGATTTTGAGAATCGAGTCATAAAATCCTTTTTGTACTAATCTGGTTCGGACAGATGACTACGCAGGTCATATTATCCTCAAGGCAATGAGCACTTTATCACAGAGTCATAGACTGGTGTTGGTTGGAAGGGACCTTAAAGCTCATCTCATCTCATCCCATGCCTTGCCATGGGCAGGGACACCTTTCATTGTCCCTGGCTGCTCCAAGCCCCATCCATCCAACCTGGCCAGGGATCCAGGGGCAGCCACAGCTGGACCCTGTGCCAGGGCTTCCCCACCCTCACAGGGAGGGATTTCTTCNCGGAGTCCACAGCTTCCCTGGGCAACC